>ML316074.1:0-51841 GCA_005239505.1 Nicotiana paniculata | reverse complement strand
ATATCAGGATTAAAACTGACCTCTTCATGGTCAGTTTGGTTTTGGTAGTTGCATAACACCTAAGTTGTATTAGGGTGTTCTACATATTACAAAGAGAAGGCTCGAACGTAAGGCCTCAAGGGAGTTTCGAGTCAACAAATTAGTTAGAGTCTTATTTCTAGTTTCTTTCATTCTGAAAAATGTACAGCGGCAGTCAAGTTGTAACCCCCCCCCCCCTATTTCTTTAGCTTTCTTTTTAATATAATTTAAGACTGGACTGTACGTTTAATTTCTGTTTTATTCATGTTCCTGAAATTTCGAGTTTACATTTTCGTCTGTTCTACCATGATATTAGACAAAAGAACGTATGTAAAATCTGTATAAACATCCCGTTTTGGATTTATTTTTCTTTTGGGAAAATGGTTATTTCAAATTCAGTAGAGTTTCAATATGAATAGACTTAGTAGATTATCTTCAGTTTATCCTGTATCTCATAAATTTGCAAAAAATCAACGTATACATATGTGTGAACTTTAAATCTTTTAGATACGTGAGATTAGGTTGTTTAGAATTGGTAAGAATTACTGTTTCAAATTAATAAAACCGCATGTGGTATGACCTTTGTTAGAAATTATAAAATTCTGGAAGAAGTAGAGTGATTTCTTCTTGCCCATTCGTATCAGAATTAACCAGTAACCTATGTTGGTATTTGAATTTCAATAGTGTATATATCTGAACAAACGAGAGACGTTCTGATTCCCATATTTGTCATCATTGGCTAAAAACACATTCTTTTCAGAACTAGTAGTCCTATCATAAGGAGAGCTGACTTAGGATGGCCTAATGTGATAAAATGGGGTTAGATGAGGCCATAGCCCATAAGATGTTCTCTTAGACCAATGAATATCGTTTTAGGAGATCTTCTAGGTAGAATGAATACCTTTAGTTCGAAATTCTGATAAAAATCAAATATTATACAAACGCTACCTAACCAACACTCGGGAGCGACAACTCATGTCCCCGTCTTCAACTGCAAATTATAATAAAAATCACATGTTGTAATTACGGGTGCATTTCATGTGGCGTAATTATAATGTGTCTAAAAATAACAAGTGCACACCATCGTGACTTGTTTTCAAGATAAGTCCATAAATATTAAAAGTGGCTGAAAAGTGAAAAAGGCCAAAAGCACAATAGGCAAAAAATATGTAAATAAACAGACGATTTAGGCCAAATAATAACAGTTAAGCGACCGTGCTAGAACCCACGGAATTCGGGAGTGCCTAACACCTCCCGGGTTAACAGAATTCCTTACTCGGATTTCTGGTCGCGGACATTTTAAATAGAATCAAAATTTCCTCGGTTTGGGATTTCAATAAATAAATGGTGTCCCGGAAAAACGTAAAAAATCCGGGTGGCAACTCTGAAACTAATAAATAAATCCCAAATGCGCATAATGTCGCTTAAATTGGAAAAACTCTCGTATCCAACCCTGTGTCGGAAAAAGGAGGTGTGACACCTAGTAGGCACGTCACCTCAGCACCAATCACATAGCACGTAATTCAGGGTAAGCCAATTCCAGTACAGAGTAAGCCATGTGATGCTCCAAAAATGTCATCTCGCGCGAACCGACCTCCGAACGGCTTGAAACTATCCAAAAGAAACTCAAACATATCAAATAAAGCCCAAGGAAACGATTCCAAATGATAAAGGTCGAATCCTTAATCAAAACCCATAGCCAGCCAAAACTCACACCCGGGCCCGTGCCCCGGAACCAGACTAAACTCACAAAATCCGACAACCCATTCCATTGCGAGTCTAACCATACTAAATTCACTCAAATCTGACTCCAAATCGATGTTCAAAACTTAGAAATTCACATTATGGAACTTTAGGCTAAAGCCCCCAATTTCTCTTTAAAATTCATCAAACAATTGCGAAAAATTAAAATAGATTCATGAAATAAGATCAAAACTAAGTGTAGAACACTTACCCCAATCCCTGTGATGAAACTTTCTCCAAAAATCGCCTCAATCCGAGTCCCACATCTCAAAATATGATAAAAGAACCAAAACCTCAATTTTATAGTTTCTGCCCAGCATATTCGTATATGCGGTTAAAATGTTGCATATGCGACCTTCGCTTTTGCGGAAAAACTTTGCTTCTGCGAAATATAGCCTTGCCCAGCAACCCCCGCACCTGCGGTATTAAACTCCGCTTCTGCAAAGACCCCCTGCACCAACGCTTCCACTTGACGCACCTGCGCCTTTTTCTCCGCTCCTGCGAGCCTCCTTGTCCAGTTCTCACCCTACTTCTGCGACTGCAATGTCGCTTCTACGACCATCACGCATGTGCAAAAGTAGCCGCAAATGCGATCACACCAGAACCAACAACTCCTCAGCAATTCAACATGAAATGCAAATGATTATAACCTCGTTCGAAACTCTTTCAGGCCACTCGTGATCCCGTCCAAACATACCAAGAAGTACTATAACATAACATGGACCTACGCGAGGCCTCAAATCACAAAGAACAACATCGATACGGCGAATTGCGCCTCAAATCGAACTTAAAGAACTTTCAACTTCCGAAACTCACGTCAAAACATACCAAATCAACTTGGAATGAACCCAAATTTTGCACACAAGTCCCAAATGACAAAATGAAGCCATTCCAATTCCCGAAATCACAATCTGAATCGGATATCAAAAAGTCAATTTCCGGCTAGACGTATGAACTTTCCAAACCTTCAAGTTTCAAATTTGTGCCGAAACCTTCTAGAAACTTCCAAATGCAAATTTGGACATACGCCCGAGTCCAAAATCACCATCCGGACCTATCAGAACCATCAAGACTCCGTTCATGGGGTGAAATTCACAAGAAGTCAAACTTGGTCAACTCTTCAAACTTAAAGCTTCAACAATGCAATTTGTTCTTCCAAATCGATTCTGAATAACCTGAAAACCAAAAACAGCGATTCACATAAGTCATAATACATCATACGGGTCTACTCATGCCCGTAAACTGCCGAGTGCAAGTGAAATTACACTCGACTAGCCAGCTCATAATCAACAACAACCGTGGAACCAGGATCTTCACAAAAATGTGCAAAAATGTAGTATGAGCACACCACAGTCGTACCCAGCAAATATCAAGACTAACCTCGGTGGAGTAGTGACGAGGGATAGTCAAGACACCTGTTGGACTAAACAAGTTGAAGAAGTATGTAGATGAACTAACAGAGAAGAAAATTAGTATAAAGTTAGACGGGATAAGAAATACAAAACAGTACGTGCAATGATACACTAGTACAACACTAGGTAACAAGAAACATGCAGGTAATAATGTTATAGAGTAACTGATCACAATCCAAGTCCCGGGAAAAACCAATAAAGGGAAAACCAACAAAAACTTAATAAAAACAACCGCTTTCTCACCAGGTATGTCCAAACATTTCCACAAGGTACCGAACCTCATAGTCGCAGCTCACGGGTTCCAAATTCTTGAACCCTAATCACTTGGCATCTTGTTCACGCATTTTAATCCATAACCGCACAGACAAATCACGTGCCCAACAACGAAAATGATTCATGACTGCACGGAAAACTCACGTGCCAACAGGATAACTCTCACATAGAAGGAAAGTACACGGGAGTACACATAAATGTTCAACAACACCAGGATTCATTTTCTTAGACCGATATGGGAGATTTATTTACATGTATGGTTGTGCAAGTGTTCTATCACAATTCAAGTCAACAAGTAAGAGTATAGACAATAAATGACACATAAGAAATGATCACCACGAAATGTACAAGGTATAACTCACACAGGGTAGAAACACCACCACACAAATAACAACAATAACAATGCCCCCAGGCTGTCACAAGTCATCACGAATCATTCCCCGACATAGACCACCTTGTCTCGCCACGTGCGCAATAATAAAGTAAATGCCCGTCTTGTCTTGCTGCACGTGCATAATAATATTCATACCTTCTCTAGCCACATGTGCAAACCCACATATATAGCCCGTCTTGTCACGCCGCATGTGCATATATCAATAGTAACAATAGCACGATAGAAACCTCGTGCAACACAATAACTACCGCACGCAAAAAAGAGGTAAACAACAGGGCGCTCCCGAGGTACCGACTCGTAGTCCCAAAAGTGAATATGCAACAAGGGTGCTCCCGAGGTACCGCCTCGTAGTCCCAAAGTAAATATGCAATAGGGGTGCTCCCGAGGTACCGGCTAGTTGTCCCAAAAGTATATATGAAATAGGGGCGCTCCCGAGATACCGTCTCGTATTCCCAAAAGTAAATATGCAACAGGGGCGCTCCCAAGGTACCACCTCGTAGTCACAAAAATAAATATGCAACAATGACAAAAAGACAAGAATAAGGCAAGTAAATCAATTCAGGAACTCCAGAACACAAAGAAGACGAAAGAACGAGCTCACACGGAAAGACACAACAGGAAATAAGGGTAAACCATAGCAATAACTTAGCGAGGAAGAGATACTGTGTAGCAACGATTCCACGTAAGCATAATTCAATGATAAGAGGGATAACATGAAGAATTAACCCCAATTAAGGGTAAGTCAACAATGATAAAGGATAACAAAACTTCAATTAGGTGGAGCAATTACGGAAGAGATTGAACAATTCAATTAAGGATAAGTAGACTATAGAAAAGATAATAATAACTTCAACTAATGATAAGCATTTATAGAAAAGACAACATAGCAATATAAAGAGGAACAACTTCAATTAAGGCACATAAGAGTTTAATTAGCAATAAGGTTAAAACATGGAGCAATTAATTCAAAATAAGACATGAAAGGGTAGATTTAGTAAATGGGAAATTTAACATAACAAAACAACTTCATATATAATGAACATAAGAACCTAAGAGTCCTAAACGGTCAAATTTCCATAAATAAGCCCGAGCACCATTCGTCACCTTGCGTATACAGGCTTCACATGATACAATTAGCACCAAAGACTCAGATCCTACGAGTTAGTTCCCCCACACAAAGATAGGCAAGATACTTATCTCAACTTGGCAAACTAAACCTTTGGAAATATCTTTTCTTCTAAAATTTGCCTCCACACAGCTCAAATCATTGTTATTGCAAAGCCTAAAAGTGGTTTGATGAAGTACTGAGCTAGAAATCCAACACCAACAGTCCATGGGTTCCTTAAACGTCGTCGGAAGTCCTCAAATGTTAGTGTCAAGCCATCGAAAACATTAGAAATCCCAAACCAAGAGTGAACAGGTCTGTTTCCAACCAAGTGACCACGACAGGTTTATAGATGCCAAGGCTTGTACCTAATATTAGCCCAGAGTGGAAAAAGGGTGGTCAAAGTCTCAATTATTTCTTTTGTATTGACACATTTGTTGCTGCCTTGTTGAACTAGGAAAGCAACATCTGAAATTTGGTTCATATTTAAGAGCAAATTACATCTTCCACTCTCATGACCTATAAGTCCACTCCTTATACCTTAAACTGGACATTCAATATAACTATTAGGCTTAATAAAAGAAGGTTTCAAGTAAATTCTAAAAATAAACTACTAGCCAATGATCACTCCTAAACAGCCGTATAAATACTCAACAGTAACAAAATTGCAACTAAATAATTCAAACTAATGAACAGAACTTGAAAGAAATAAGAAAGGAAATGTGAAACATACTAAAATGGATGGAAATCCGTCGAGCATAAAACCCCTAACTCGGTTTGTGAAGTGCTCTGAAGACTGCCATCTACAATCTTTTACAATAACCTAGACATGGAAGACAATTGATTAGATAAGCACAGTATGAAGGACGATTGAGGGTTCAAGTAGCAGCGATATTGATTGGCATATGAGGTTTTGTTTTGGAAAAGTGAGAGAGATAGGGTCCAAGATAGCAGATTCTAAAAGTTGTGGAAACCAATGAGCCATAGAAGGAAGACATAAGGATAATCCAAATATTTTCAGATTGCTTCATAACGATCGTAAATAACTCTAAATGTCATTTGGTTACATTTTCACTAAGGGGTAGTGTGCTATTGCTACCCGGTTGGACACCTCCGTAACCAAATCCGAATACATGTACAACTCCTAAATCATCATACGAACTTATCGAAATAATCAAAACCCGATTTCGAGCCCGTTTACCCAAAAATCAAATCTTAGTCAAATCTTACAACTTAAAACTTCTAAAACAAGAATTATTCTTCCAAATCAATCCCGAACCGCTAGAAAACAGAAACCAACCATACACGCAAATCATAATACATAATATGAAGCTATTCAAAGTTTCAAACCATCGAATGGAATGCTAAAGCTCAAAACGACCAGTGGGATCGTTACATTCTCCCCCTCTTAAACAAAAGTTCATCCTCGAATGTGTCAAGAACCGTTCCGAAGTCATCGAATCACTGAGTGGACTTACCATACATACACCCGTAGGTGACCTCACATCATCCCAATCCACATAGGCCCGACGACACCATCCTAACTAAAATGTATTCCATCCACCAATACCAATAAGCCTTAGAACCAAATTTCTCAACATCCGATCATTTCCAAAAGGCCCGATTCCTACATTAACCCACGGTATCAGCCTCAAACGGGTGCATCAACTTATGCCTACACCCACAAGACACAACCACACGATGTAACACATCACACATATGCACATAACCACATTTGTGATCATAATAGCCGTCCATAATCAAACCCAGCACCGGCAATATACCTCATATCAGCTAGAACCCCATTCCAAACCTCCACAATACCGACAACGAGGCAAGAAACATGAAGATGTCATGTCTATTCACTAAAATCAACAAGTCACACCCAACACAACTTGGGCACACACCTCGCAAGCTAAAACTCAATAAGTACAGCACGAAAATGACTGAATATGTAAGGAGAACACATAAGAGAACTATAAAACAAGCCAGACAGGCACAACACCATATCAGTACCCTACTACGAATCAATTCCACAATGAAGAATCAAAACATATGAACTACTGACAAGGATCTCATCCTGATATAACTTCCACCGCGACATGCAGCCCGGTTCAAACACATCAAATCACATGAATCCGCGAGGGTCTCACCCTCAACCCTAAATCACAAGTGGAATACACATCATACTAACCAAAACATTCCACTAATTCAATTCCGCCAACAAAATCACAACACGTACATGCTCCCACACCGGTAAAGCATCTAAATCACAAATCGTCCATATTACTCTGAAATCACATCAAACCTCCTGTAATGGGCAACAAGAATTCATTTCAAGTCTCGTAGTTGTTAGTAATGAATTAAAACAATACGATAGACACGGGCTACCACTATAGAATCTCCCAACAGGGATAAACACACAAACAGAGAAAAAAATCACTAAACTTACCCATATGTGAGGCAAAATAGGAGGACTCACCCTGATAAGCAGAACCGAAACATGATACGAATGATCCTCCTCTATACCAAGATGAAACCATATCTGTACGACATCACTTGGTGCAACAGCCTCAGCCGCACTTTGGAAAACACATCCATGGGCCATGTTTCCCTTCTTTGGGAGCCCTCTACTCGTGTGACATGCACCCCAAGCTGACTGTGCAGGAATATCGGCAACTGAAGCAGAACTTAAATCCTGAATAACTCACCGCGGCATATCTTCCCAGAGTCTGGGACAATCTCTTACCATGTGACTGGTATCTTCACACTCAAATACCTGTCTGCTAATGTGGCTGTGGAAGCTGTCCGACACGGGATACCTTGAGACCTATGGGTACCTAAAACACTATGCGAAGCCTAAGTGCAAACTGAACTGGCTGACCCACAAAACCTCTATCCTGTCGTACTCTACCTCCAAAATAGGGACCAATAGATCCTCCCAGTCTACGAAGGCCTCAAAGCCTCACTGCCCACTCTTTCCTGACCTTGCATGCCCTATAATTGGCGAGCAATCTCTACCAACTACTGAAATGGAACATTCGACTCCAACTTCTGAGCTATGCTAAACCGGATATCATGACTGAGTCCCCAAATGAACCTGGGTACTCGCTCTCTAACTGTAGAAACAAAAGTAGGTGCATTCCTGGAAAATTCACTAAATATAATAGCATACTCTGACGCTAACATAGTGGCCTGGCACAACTGCTCAAACTCCTTGCGCCATGCGTCCCGGAGGGTTTGAGGAACAAATTCTCTCACAAACATTCCTGAAAACTAAACCGATGAAAATTAAGTTGCATCGGCCAGACTACCCAACTCATACGCTCGCCACCACTAGTATGTTTCTCCCTTAATCCGGACCATGGTAAATGCTACCCCACTCGTCTCCACAATACCCATAGTGCGGAGAATACGGTATCACCCGCTAGGAATCCATACGCATCCTTAGAAGCCAAACCAATGAAAGTGGGAAGGTAATACTTCTTGAACCTCGAAAGTCTAAGTTGTTCTTCCTTAGATGTTGCTTCCCTAACCACGGGCTGAACTGGGTTGTGTTGGAATTACACCTAGAACCTGACCAACGTGGACTCGCTGCTCTGGAGCACGGACGGAGGGAGTCTGAGCTCCTCCCCCGATCTGTGAAATAGCTAGATCAACCGGAATCTACCCCTCCTGAGCCAATATACCAAACATGCTCATGAATTGTGTTAAAGTCTCATGAAGTCCTGGTTTAACAACAGGTTCCTCCGGTACCTGTCCCCAGGTTCTCTAGCTGCTCTAACAGTTTCTCTTGTTGTATCACGTGATCCTCCTCAGCCTCTGCGTCTTCCTCCGCCCCGACTTCTAGTAATACCGGCTCTGGGGGCAGCGTCATTAGTAACTGCGGCTCGTGTCCTTACCATCTGTGAGAGAATAGGATGAAAGGCTCAATTCCAAGATCAATAAACTCGCATGATGGGAATGAAGGAAGTGAAATTGTTCTAATAGTTTCGTAGCCTCTCAAAGATAAGTACAAAGCTTCCATACCGATCTTCAAGACACTACTAAACTCGCTTATGACTCGTAGCACCTATGAACCTAGAGCTCTGATACTAACTGGTCACGACCCTAATTTTCCTCGGTAGGATGTCGTGACAGCACCTAGTCTCTAAGACTAGGTAAGCCTAATACTTACTAAATTAATAGAGAAGTCAACCATCAAACGAAGAATATAAGATAAAAATATTATACACTATTAAAATTCCCAAAACCACTGGTACAAGTCATAAGCTCTACTGAGTTCGCTAAGAAAATATTTAAGTACAACTATTTGGAATGGAAATCAAACAGTACAAAATGAAATCAGAAGGTGACTTCAAGGCCTACGAACGCGATGGTAGGTTTACCTTGAGCCTCCACAGTCAACCAACTAGCTAATAACCAACAACAACCGTGGAACCTGGATCTGTATAAAAATGTGCATAAGTGTATTATGAGTACACCACAACGACCCAGTAAGTATCAAGACTAACCTCGGTGGAGCAGTGACGAGGGACAGTCAAGATACCTACTGGGTTGAACAACCTGAATAAGTATGTAGATGAACTAAGAGAGAAGAATATTAGTACAAAGCTAGATGGAATAAGGAATACAAAACAGTACTTGCAATGATACACTAGTACAACACTAGGCAACAAGAAACAGGCAGGTAATAATGCTATAGAGAAACTGATCACAATCCAAGTCCGGGGAAAAACCAATAAAGGGAACCAATAGCAACTTAATAAAAAAAAACCGCTTTCACACCAGGTCTGTCCAAGCATTTCCACGAGGTACTTATCCTCATAATCACAGCTCACGGGTTCAAAATTCTTGAACCCTAATCACTTGGCATCTTGTGCCCACATTTCATTTCATAACCACACAGACAAATCACATGCCAAACAATACAATGATTCATGACTGCACGGACAGCTCACGTGCAACAGGATAACTCTCACACAGAAGACAAGTACACATGAGTACATGTAAATGTTCAACAACATCAGGATTCATCTTCTTAGAGCGATATGGGAGATTTATTCACGTGTATTCTTGCGCAAGTGTTCTATCACAATTCAAGTCAACAAGTAAGAGTGAAGACAATAAATGACACATAAGAAATGATCACCACGAAATGTACACGGTATAACTCACACAGGGTAGGCAGACCATTGCACAAATAACAACAATAATAATGCCCACAGGCCATTACAAGTACCCACAAATCATTCCCCGTCATAGCCCACCTTGTCTCGCCACGTGCGCAATAATTAAATAAATGCCTGCCTTGTATCGTCGCATGTGCATAATAATATTCTTACCTTGTCTCGCCACATGCGCAAACCCACATATATAGCCCGTCTTGTCACGCCGCATGTTCATATATCAATAGTAACAATAGCACGACAGAAACCTCGTGCAACACAGTAACTACTGGACGCCAAATACAAGTAAACAACAGGGGAGCTCCCGAGGTACCACCTCATAGTCCCAAAAGTAAATATGCAACTGGTGCTCCCGATGTACCGCCTCGTAGTCCCTAAAGTAAATATGCAATAGAAGCACTCCCGAAGTACCGGCTCATAGTCCCAAAAGTAAATATGCAACACGGGCTCTCCCGAGGTACTGCCTCGTATTGCCAAAAATAAATATGCAATAGGGGTGCTCCCGAGGTACCGCCTCATAGTCCCAAAAGTAAAAATGCAACAGGGGTGATTCCGAGGTACCACCTCGTAGTCCCAAAAGTAAATATGAAAAAATGACCAAAATAAAAAAATATGGCAAGTAAATCAACTCAGGAACTCCACAACACAAAGAAGAGGAAAGAACGAGCTCACATGGAAAGACACAATAGGAAATAAGGGTACATCATAGCAATAACTTAGAGGGGAAGAGATACTGTGTAGCAACAATTCCACGTAAGCACAATTCAATGATAAGAGGGATAACATGAATCATTAACCCCAATTAAGAGTAAGTCAACAATGATAAGGGATAACAACACTTCAATTAATATGTTGCAATTATGGAAGAGATTCAACAATTCAATTAAGGATAGCTAGATTATAAAGATAATAATAACTTCAACTAATGATAGGAAACTACAGAAAATCATTTTTCCGAAATAGCATTCCGCGTTTTAGCCCACCTTATCACACTGCATGGCTTCAAGTAGATCCCCTACTAGCCATGCATTTTATGTCCATCTTATCTCACCTCATGCGTTTTAATAATAAGAACAACATGACAAAAACTTTGTGCAATACAATAACAACAGCATGACAGAAACCTCGTGCCAACACAATAACAACGGCACGACAGAAACCTCGTGCAAACAACATAACAATTATCCCAACAATAACACGTATGCCAAAACATAACAGCTCAAATAAATGACTTTCACAATATGTATCCTCATGCCACAATATTTCCTCAAAACAGTTTCAATATCACAATCACGCATAGCCCACAGTTCAACAACATTGAATTCAACAGCGACAACGACAATAATACGAGAATGCGACAAGCAAATCAACCCAGAAACTTCAAAACACAACTAAACGGAAGAACAAGTTCACAATGAAATACATAACATGAAATAATGGTTTCAACAAGAATAGCTCAACAAGTAAGAGATAATGTGTAGCAATGATTCAACAAAAGTATAATCCAACGATAAGAGGGATAACATGAATCAATGATTTCAAATAAGGATAAGCCAGCAATGATAAGGGATAACAAAACTTCATTTAGGGTTGAGCAATAACGGAAAAGATATAACCAATTCAACTAAGGATAAGCAGTTTATGGAAAAGATAATAATAACTTCAATCAAAGATAAACAATTACGGAAAGTATATAATAGAAATAAAAGAGGCAACAACTTCAGTTAAGACACATAAGAGTTTAATCGGCAATAAGGGTAAAACATGAAGCAATTAATTCCAAATAAGACACGTAAGGGTGAATTTAGTAAATGAAGAATTTAATATGAAAAAATAACTTCATATTTAATGGACATAAGAACCTAAGAGCCCTAAACAGTCGAATTTCCAAAAATATGCCCGAGTACATACTCGTCACCTTGAATACACGGCCTTCACATGACACAATTAGCACAAGTGACTCAAATCCTAAGGGGTAGTTCTTGATACCCAATTTTTTCCTATAATATTTTTTCAAATACATATATACCTTCAAAACTATGCATTTGCATCAATTGACATTTTTCCATAATTTCTACATCTTTAGGGATTTTTAACTAATTTATCCCAGTTTTATTTTCATAAATAATTACAAATTGCATCACAAATGACTTTATAACATTTCATGGTTTAATTTTTTTTTTCCTATATTCATATTAAGCGTAAATTATTACACAAATAGCCACATTTACATTTTTGGATTACAATTGAATAACTTTGCAATTATAGCCCATGAATGTATTATTACATTATTTTACCAGAAAATAGCTCATCATATTTTTAAAATATTGAGTAATGATTTTAAATCATTTCTATGCATGTATTATTACATTATTTTACCAGAAAATAGCTCATCATATTATTACTGATTTCTTCAACTTTGTTTCGATACTTTGGGTATATCTGTGATACCAGACGCATTAGTTTATTCTATTTTTTTGGACTTAAATGTTTTCCTTGTTAAAACCCAGTATTCTTTGGGGGTTTTCCCTAATTGATCTCTGTTAGGGTTTGAACCAGCTTTTCTTGTTAAACCCGATATTTTTGTGAAGTATTACTCATTTATTTTCTATTTATGGAACCTGAGTGATTCTTTTGGTAAAATCAGTATTCTTTTGAAGATTCTTACTGATTATTTTCTATTATTATACCCTGTTAAATTTGTGTGCACAGATCTTGTTTGTTTCCTTATTAATAATTTTCAATTGGTCACACTTGCCTTAATTACTCATCCGCATGATTTTGTGATTTATACTGGTTCTTATGATTTGGACTCCTTGCCTTAATTAAACCCCTTTGCTTTTACCGTTAGGTGATTACCCCTAATTAAGGGGTCTATTCCGGACTCCCTTATGTGAATTGATCCTGTGATTGCGCTTAATCGACTGACTTCTGATTCTTTTACCATATTTTGTTCTACTCCTAAAGTACTATATATATACTCTTGTTTTACCTCTCAAACAAACGAAAAGGGGGTTCAAAAAACACACACACACAATTCTCTCCCATCTCTCTTTCTATTACTTGTGCTCATTGCTTGTCTAGCCGGCTGAAAGCCAAGGCTAGACTGTGGAATTTTACTTGTTTTACCTTCTGTTTTTCTCTCTCTCTTAACTGGTATGTTTCTGTTCTTAATATTATTCCTTCCAATGTAAAGTTTAAACCTTTGTTCTTCTTGTTGTTTCATGTCAGTTAATCCATGTCTCCTTCTGCACTAGTTCAATTGCTTATGTGTTTAATTATTCTTCATGTTTACTGCCTTGCTCAATATGCTGGAGTTTTTTTCCTCTCTTGTTCAAGTGTTTAATCAGCATCTCTAGATCTCACTTTTCTTGTTTGATACTTGGTCACTATGTTTACTTGAGTTTCTGTTTACGTCCCTCAACTAGTATGCTCATGTTAGTATCATAGACTCCTAATGTATTTGGTTGATCCCAATTGACATGACTAGTTCTGTGTAGTATACCCTTGTCTTCAACTTGACCATTCTAATATTCTGTCTCTATGTTTTATTATCCATTACCACTTTAATTTCAAGCATGATTCCCTTGTTAATACTATTGAAGCAGTAGTTCAGTGTTCTGGTTGTCAATCATGTTCCTACTTGTTCTGTGTACTTGCTGGTCAATATGTTTCTCCTCTTGCCCCTGCTCATGTGTTTCTAACTTAAGCCTCTATGTTCCCGACCCCCATCCCTGATTGTAAACTTGTTTTCCTTCACATAGAAACAAGTAATAAATGGCTCTAAATATGGGCACTCTAAGTTTTTGTGATTGTGTTATTGTTTGTTGAATCATTCTTCTTCTAAGAATTGTTTCCAAAACTGTTTTCACTCTTAACATTTTTTAAGAACTACTTCTAATCTTGAAAGCCTTTTCACTCTTGAATTTGTTTACCCCTATACTGTTTTTACTAAGCTCTTCCAACTATGTCAAGAACTCTCACTTCTACTCTTAGATTTCTTAAGTTCTGTCTCTCCAGTGTGTGTACTACCTAGGAATCCATGAGATTCCTCCGAACTCTAGCACACTGGGGCTGGCCCTCCCACACTGCACAAAGACTACTTCTTTTAAAAGGATCTTGGTGTGAGCACTGTCCGGGGTCCCTGAGGCCCTTGGTAACTCTGACGCACCAGGATACTCCTTCTTGGACGTTATAAGACTATGGCATCTTGGACTGTTTGAAGGCCTGGTATTTCCAGGTTCATGTTAGGCCTATTCAGGCTCCCTATAGCATAGCTTGTTTATTCTGTAATTCATTCATTTGGTCTGTAATATTAATTCTTGTAAACATATATTGGGGAAATTAGTAAAAAAGGGAGGGATTCTTACATGATTTTTGTAGGGAAACTGGGTAGAAATCATGCCCTTAGGATTATTATGACAATTTCTTGAATTAGAAATCATGTTCTTGGGTTTATTTGCTTGCAGTAGAAGCCATGCTCATAGGATGGTTTGGCATATTAAAAAAACATGTTGTAGATGCATTATGACAGTTATGAAATTTTGCTTTCTAAATTTCTGCATAACTATGTCCACCTAGGAATTCTGTCACTAAGTTACCACTAATCCTGCTTAACAAATACGTTCATTCTCCTATGTGCATTAGAAACCATGCTTTAGGACTTCTATTGCATTCGCTTTAATACCACGCCTGCATCGTGTAAAATCAGCAGTTATCCTGTCTATAAGAGTGTTTAAAAGCAATCCCAACACCTACATATCATGTTATAGAAATAAATATGTATAAAACCAGTTCTGTAATATTCAGCACCTAGACAGCATGCCTATAGGACATAACGAATTTAACTGTCTGTTTAGAATCGCTTGTTAGTACTAAGACTCTGATAACAATTAGATATCATGTTTTGCTAAAATCAGTAAGCAACCTAATTAGGTCTCCACTGCCTCGCTTTAATAGATATTGCCTATAGTCTGTTTTCATGCTCACATAGATATCCTGTTTTAGTACTTTGAAATGTCTGAAATCCTGTTGTCTGAGACGTGCTATTGTCTGCATACTTGAGGAGGTAAAAGTGAGCCTTTAATTGTTCCTTACGTGAATGTCCTATTTGTTCTTGCATGTCGCTTAGATTTTCTCCTTTTTAGAACTTTAGGAGAGTCTAGAACCACCTTAATTAGAGGTCTTGAACACCTCCATGGCCATAATAAAAGGGACGGGTAATGCACGCCTAGTGCACGTTTAATTAGAATCGCTTATGTAACCGCCGAGGGGAGAGTAATTGGGTAGCAAAGGATATGATTCCATGTGCACTAATGCTACGTGTATCCCCTCTATTTGAGAAAGTTTTACTGAGTATTGCACAGATGTGATCCTATAGGCTAATAAACCTAGATCCATTTATTCCCATGTATTTTTTTATATTCCATATGTGTGCTTAAACTGCGTTACTTGCTTAATGACTAATTCACAAAATAACTTTGGTCGGGACGCACCGTTGTGGACCTCGAGGGGTGCCTAACACCTTCCACTCAAGGTAATTTCAAGCCCTTACCCAATCTCTGGTAACACAAACCGATTTTATGAGTTACTTGCAATAAGTTCCCTAATGCACCTTAATCCGTTAGGTGGAGACTCTTCAACTTCTTGTACTCCTTTCCCTAAAGGAAATGAGTTGTCCCAAATGAATGTCGAAACCCTGAATCCTGCCGCAAGTCAAGAAAAAGGGGTCGCGACAGTATGGCGACTGTGCTGGGGATATACTTAGGCTCTTACCATAACGAATTTTGCTTGTGTGGATTATTGGATTGATTGTTCGACTTCTTTCATTTACCTCCCTTTCCTTTTTCTTTATTTTCTCAAAATTACTATATCATGAACCTCCCTTACCTGTCTCCTTTATTCAGTTCATTTAATTATGTTTTGATTTTTTGTGAACTATGCTAACCTATTTCCTTTGTCTTTTCTTTTCCCTTTCTCTTTCTCTTATTTTATCGCATTATTTAACACCGCCTTTATATGCTTTCACCATGTAAATTACTTGAGTATATGCTATCACTTTTGCATAAGCATGTTTTCAACTCATGTTCCACTCGTGCTAAATATCAACATAGCGGCGCTTGATGAGTTTCCGCACTTTTTGCAAATACCCTTGTCAAATTCGAAAGGCTTATTAGCGGTAGACTAGTCGATCAGCGGTGCAGTCGACGGTCCCGTGCCTTTCCCTCTCAAGTCGTCCGCTTGAGAGTATCAGTCTAGACCCTTCTAGAAGCCTACTCTGATTCAAAATATGCATGCATCATGTTGAACCTAGGATGGATAAATACCCTTGGTATATTAAGTCGATTTAGATAACCTTGCCCAAAGTCTAGTGGGACTTTTACAACCCCAAGTGACAACTTCATATTTTGTGTGCATTATTTGGAGGAGCAGGTGCTAATATACTGACTATTTCTTGTCTTACACTATTCTAATTTAGGAGGAGTTAGGCTAACTCATTCAGAGCATCCTTATCTCCCGTGCCATCCTCATAAAGTTTTATTTGTACATTATATGTGTATCTATTTGCTTTATTCTATATCTCTATATATATTCACTCGCTATTTCTTTCAAAGTACTCATGACATACTTTTCAAAATCTTTCCACGCTTAATATGATCAATTCTAGGATATTTGTTAGACTTCTATTCTTAGGCTCAAATCATGTGAATCTTGGGTTTGAACATATTCTCTTCCCGTCTTAGGGGGCATACCCTCCCACTTTTCCTCAATAGAGTATTTCATCCATTGTTTACATAACATGACTGATCTATCATTATCATCAATCATAGTTAATAGCGTAGTTTCTTCTCAAATGATATTTCATCTCAACTTTTCTCATGTGGGTATAAGATATTTTAACCATTCAATTACCGCTACTCATTATTCAACTCAGTCCAGATCATGCTTAGGGCTATCATCTGATTAATATCATTTCTCGATATTCATTTCAATTCCAAACTCATGAAATATTTGAGTCTTATAAAATCCTCTTAACTCGGGTTTTTCAGACTTTCGTCCAACTGGCATAGTATTCTATTTTTTAAAAGATAAGGTATTTAGCTTGTTCATACAATCAATCGCTGCTCTGTCAAAGTAATTCAACTCTATCTTAGAAGTCAAATGTGTCCAAATAGTTCGGTTTCCTTGCATATATCGTGCGTCTTTAAATCCAAGGCATAACATTAATAGTCCAACGAGGTTAGACCCATGCATTTTATTTCGGAACTTTGCTTTCTTAACTCCAGAATATGTGCCCGAGTCTTACATCGTTGGACCTTCCCGAGAATTACAGTCTTAATGGTTAATACCACTCAAGCGCTACATTATTATTCTACCAATCTCCACCCACCCACCCATGATACTCTGCTGAAATTATTTTGTCTAAGCTCGATCTTGTAGTCACACTTTGTCCTTTTGGAGCATTCCCCTTTACTTTAATAGAGGACTATCCTATCATATAAATCTTGCACTCTCAAGTGATTCGATATGTTCCAAATATGAACTATGTTTTAACCCGCTTTTCTGTATAAGAGAGGCTACGTAGGTAACCCATTATTGGGTTCAGTCTCATTATTATAAAAACTCCATCTCTCTCCAAATGCGAAACTGGGGCAAAATTTTGAGTTTCCTCAAAATTTGGAATTGTATCGTGAAAGTCCTCAAAAAAGGAATGATAGGTACAACATCGTCAAGAATTTCTCAACAGAAATATGATGCAGAGTGCGAAGACCACCACCTGGATAGGGATATAAACTGCAAAGCACAAAGTCCTCACCTTTTTAAGGCTAATATTGCTTTCTCTTATTTTCATAAAGCTAGCCATTGCCTACCTATACTTGCATAAGGTTAAGCACCGCCTTCTCATCATTTGCATGAGATTAAGCTCTACCTCCATTCTTGCATAAGGCTAAGATCTACCTCCATTCTTGCATAAGGCTAAGCTCTGCCTTCCTCTGCTTGCATAAGGCTAAGCTCTGCCTTCCCATTGCATGAGACTAAGCATTGTCTCAAATATTGCATGAGGCTAAGCCCTGCCTCCTTAATTGCATATGTCTAAGCTCTGCCTTCCCGTTGCATGAGACTAAGCATTGTCTCAAATCTTGCACGAGGCTAAGACCTGCCTCCTTAATTACATAAGGCTAAGCTCTGCCTTCCCGTTGCATGAGACTAAGCATTGTCTCAAATCTTGCATGAGGCTAAGCACTGCCTCCTTAATTGCATAAGACTAAGCTCTGCCTTCCCATTGCATGAAACTAAGCATTGTCTCAAATCTTGCACAAGGCTAAGCCCTGCCTCCTTGATTGCATAAGTCTAAGCTCTGCCTTCCCATTTCATGAGACTAAGCATTGTCTAAAATCTTGCATGAGGCTAAGCCCTGCCTCCTTAATTGCATAAGGCTATGTTATGACTTCCCGTTGCATGAGACTAAGCATTGTCTCAAATCTTGCATGAGGCTAAGCTCTGCCTCCTTAATTGCATAAGGCTAAGCTCTACCTTCCCATTACATGAGACTAAGCATTGTCTCAAATCTTGCATGGGGATAAACCCTGCCTCCTTAATTGCATAAGGCAAAGATCTACCTTCCCCTTGCATGAGACTAAGCATTGTCTCAAATCTTGCACGAGGCTAAGCCCTGCCTCCTTAATTGCATAAGGCTAAGCTTTGTCTTCCCGTTGCATGAGACTAAGCATTGACTCAAATCTTGTACGAGGCTAAGCCCTCCCTCTTTAATTGCATAAGGCTAAGCTCTGCCTTCCCGTTGCATGAGACTAAGCATTGTCTCAAATCTTGCATGAAGATAAGCCATACCTCCTTAATTGTTTAAGGCTAAGCTCTGCCTTTCTTTGCATCCAGACTAAGCATTGTCTCTCCTTGCATAACCACAAATGCCGCGATGTTCAAAACCTTGCATTATTCTCTTCTTTCGGGGGTAAGCTCTGCCCCCAACTCTACACAAGACTAAGCTCTGTCTTGTTTCATTTCAAGCATCATGTCTTTGCACCTCAAGGGCTGAAATATAGCCAACTGTTCCGAAGCCGTCATACTCCGAAGGCATCATCCTCATAGCCGAAGGACATCATGCCATGGCCTTAGGATCTCTCAACATTGCACATCATTATTCAAAGGTGTCATGGTTCAGAGGCACCACCCTCATGGCCCGAGAACATCGTTTCATGGCCTGAGGATCTCTCAAATTTGCATATAATTATTCAAAGGCGTCATGGTTCGGAGGCACCATTTTCATGGCCCAAGGACATCATCTCATGGCCTGCGAATCTCTTGCTGAACAATCCATGGCCCAGGACATCATGGTCTAAGGACGTCACCCTCAACCGTCCAAAGACGAATTTGCATACTGTTTAAATTTACGCACAGATATATGCCCGTAGTACATCTTTACTTGCAGGTGATCTGATGAGCAACCGTCATCCCAACAAAATCAATCTCTCCCCCAACTACTTCATACTATCTCAAACTTGACCGCAATCATTTCACTGATCCCAAAATCTTGCGTTTGTTCTTGTGGTAACTTCATCGGTATACTCCGCCGTTGGATCCATAACTACACACGGCCTGATTTCTGTAAAACCAGAGATATGTAGGTAGCTCAGAAATCAGAGTGCGGCCTAAATCTCGCAAACCATCTCGCTCGAGCAAAATTGACCATCATATCTTTACCCGACAACTCTTTCATCCTTCCCGGGTAAAGAAATGCAGTTGTTGATACCTAATTTTTTCCTATAATATTTTTTCAAATACATATATACCTTCAAAACTGTGTATTTGCATCAATTGAAATTTTTCCATAATTTCTACGTTTTAGGGATTTTTAATTAATTTATCCCAGTATTTTATTTACATAAATAATTACAAATTGCATCACAAATAACTTTATAACATTTCATGGTTTAACTTTGTTTTCTATATTCATATTAAGCTTAAATTATTGCACAAATATCCACATTTACATTTTTGGGTTAAAATTGTAATAACTTTACAATTATAGCTCATGCATGCATTATTACATTATTTTTCAAGAAAATAGGTCATTGTATTTTTAAAATATTTAGTAACTATTTTAAAGCATTTCTATACATGAAAATTATTTTTTATAATCTATTAATTATTTTATAAAATATTTTGTTATCATTGTTCGGGTATTTAATGAATAACCCCTTTTTATTTTCAGACCTAACCCCCTCAAACATTAGACCAAACCCCTTTAAAAGATAGCCCAAACCCCTTAGGCCCAAACCTATACCTGCCTGACCCAATACGTCGTTTAATCGTGGCTGTTGATCTTTTAGATTAACGGTCCACAAACCCCCTTACCATAATTAATCCTAAAACCTAACTCCTAACCCTTTCATTCCCTCTAACCCCGCCGTCATCATATCCCTCGTATCTCAACTCTCTCTCGACCGAACCCTAATCCTAAACGACATCACCGTCGTAAACCTCCTCCCTGTGGTGCTTCTATGTCTTCTCTGACCAGCCCTGGTCTTCTATAAGCCATGGCTCTTCGATTTCATAGGTCCTTGAGAAGATCTCAACGAATTCCGACTGGTTCTGGTTTGAAACTTGCCTGTATCAGGCCATTTCTCATTTGTATGTAAGGATTTATCCTTGTTTTATTTACAATTCCATGGGTCTTTTGACCGATTCTCTTTACTTCTTCTATTTTCTGAAAACCCTAGTTCAATACTGTCGATTCTTCTCAGATCTTTATAGATCTGAGATGATTTGAGTATTATTAAGTGTTTTCCTAAAAAAATCTCTTGTTTTAATTAATTATTTTCAATTTTTATCACTCTTTCTTAACTAGGGTTCATCTCAAACTGTTCTTCGAGGATTTTTCTAAACATTCAGTATTTAATTAATTGTTCCTTCATCATCTTGACTACTTTTCGCATGAATATACAAAGCCTAGTCGATTCTGCGATATACTAATTTCTTCAACTTTGTTTCGATACTTTAGGTATTTCTGTGATACCAGTCGCATTAGTTTATTCCATTTTTTTTGGAGTTAAATGTTTTCCCTGTTAAAACCCAGTATTCTTTGGGGCTTTTTCCTAATTGATCTCTGTTAGGGTTCGAACCAGCTTTTCTTGTTAAACTTGTTATTTCTATGAAGTTTTATTCATTTATTTTCTATATATTTAACCTGAGTGATTCTTTTGGTAAAATCAGTATTCTTTTGAAGATTCTTATTGATTAGTTCCTATTATTTTACCCTGTTAAATTGTATGCGCAGATCTTGTTTGTTTCCTTACTTGTAATATTTAATTGATCACACTTTCCTTAATTACTCGTCCGCATGATTTTATGATTTATATTGGTTCCTATGATTTGGACTCCTTTCCTTAATTAAACCCCTTAGCTGTTACCGTTAGGTGATTACCCCTAATTAAGGGGTCTATTACGGACTCTCTTATGTGAATTGATCATGTGATTGCCCTTAATTGGCTGACTTCTGATTCTTTTACCTTACTCCTAAAGTACTATATATACACTCTTGTTTTACCTCTCAAACACACGAATAGGTGGTTCAAAAAATACAGACACACAACTCTCTCCCTTCTCTTTTTCTGTTACTTGTGCTCATTTCTTGTCTAGCCGGCTGAAAGCCAAGGCTAGACTGTGGAATTATACTTTCTTTACCTTCTATTTTGCTCTCTCTCTTAGCGGGTATGTTTCTGTTCTTAATATTATTCCTTCCAATGTAAAGTTTCAACCTTTGTGCTTCTTGTTGTTCCATGTCAGTTAATCCATGTCTCCTTCTGCACTAGTTCACTTGCTTATGTGTTTAACTGTTCTTCCTGTTTACTGCTTTGCTCAATATGCTGGAGTTTTACCCTATCTTGTACAAGTGTTTAATCAGCATGTCTAGTTCTCACTTTTCTTGTTTGATACTTGGCCAGTATATTTACTTGAGTTCCTGTTTACTTCCCTCAACTAGTATTCTCATGTTAGTATCATAGACTCATAAGGTATTTGGTTGATCCTAATTGACATGACTAGTTCTGTGTAGTAGACCCCTGTCTTCAACATGACCATTCTCATATTCTGTCTCTATGTTGTATTATCCATTACCACTTTAATTTCAAGCATGATTCCCTTGTTAATACTTTTGAAGCAGTAGTTTTGTGTTCTGGTTGTCAATCATGTTCCTACTTGTTCTGTGTACTTGCTGGTCAATATGTTTCTCCTCTTGCCCCTGCTCATGTTCTTCTAACTTAAGCCCCTATGTTCCCAACCCCCTTGATCCCTGATTGTAAACTTGTTTGCATTCACATAGAAACAAGTAATAAATGGCTCTGAATCTGGGCACTCTAAGTTTTGTGATTGTGTTATTGTTTGTGGAATCTTTCTTCTTCTCAGAATTGTTTCCAAAAATGTTTTCACTCTTAACATTTTTTAGGAACTGCTTCTATTCTTGAAAACCTTTTCACTCTTGAAATTGTTTACCCCTATACTGTTTTTACTAAGTTCTTCTAACTATGTCAAGCACTCTCACTTCTACTCTTAGATTTCTTAAGTTCTGCCCCTCCAGTGTGTGTACTGCCTAGGAATCCATGAGATTCCTACGAACTCTGGCACACTGGGGCTGGCCCTTCCACACTGCACAAAGACTACTTCTTTTAAAAGGATCTTGGTGTGAGCACTGCCCGGGGTCCCTGAGGACTTTGGGAACTCCGACGCACCAGGATACTTCTTCTTGGATGTTATGAGACTATGGCATCTTGGACTATTTGAAGGCCTGGTATTTCCAGGTTCATGTTGGGCCTATTTAGGCTCCTTATAGCATAACTTGTTTATTCTGTAATTCATTCATTTGGTCTGTAATAATAATTCTTGTAAGCAGTTATTCGGGAAATTAGTAAAAAGGGGAGGGATTTTTACATGATTTTGGTAGGAAAACTGGGTAGAAATCATGCCCTTAGGATTATTATGACTATTACATGAATTAGAAATTATGTTTTTAGGTTTATTTTCTTGCATTAGAAGCCATGCTCTTAGGATTGTTTGACATATTAAAAAAATATGTTGTAGGTGCATTATGACAATTGTTATGAAATTCTACTATCTAAATTTCTGCATAACCATGTCCACCTCGGAATTCTATCACTAACTTACCACTAATCCTGCTTAATAAATACGTTCATTCTCCTATAGACCATGCTTTAGGACTTCTATTGCATTCTCTTTAATACCACGCCTGCATCGTGTAAAATCAGCAGTTATCCTGTCTATAAGAGTGTTTAAAACCAATCACAACACCTAGATATCATGTTACGGAGATAAAGGTGTGTAAAACCAGTTCTGTAATCTTCAGCACCTAGACAACATGCCTATAATACATAATGAACTCAACTGTCTGTTTAGAATCGCTTGTTAGTACTAAGACTCTGATAACAATTAGATATCATGTTTATAGAACATCCCAGATTTACACCTAAGCAAGCATGTAGGGTAATTAAACTCTTATAAAAATGGTAAAACTGTGCTTTGTTTAATTATTTGTGAACTGCCCAGATTCAGCAAGTCCTAAAATCAGTAGGCAAACTAATTAGGTCTTCATTGCCTTGCTTTAATAGATATTGCATGCAGTCTGTTTTCATGCTCACATAGATATCCTGTTTTAGGACTTTTAAATGTCTGAAATCTTGCTATTTGAGACGTGCTATTGTCTGCATACTTGAGGAGGTAAAAGTGAGCCTTTAATTGTTCCTTACGTGAATGTCCTATATGTTCTTGCTTGTCGCTTAGATTTTCTCCTTTTAAGAAATCTAGGAGAGTCTAGAACCACCTTAATTAGAGGTCTTAAATACCTCCATGGCCATAATAAAAGGGACGGGTAATGCACGCCTAGATCACGTTTAATTAGAATCGTTTATGTAACCGCCAAGGGGAGGCTAATTGGGTAGTAAAGTATATGATTCCCTGTACGCTAATGCTACGTGTAGCCCCTCTAGTTGAGAAAGGTTTACCGAGTATTGCACATATGTGATCCTATAGGCGAATAAGCCTAGGACCCATTTATTCCCTTGTCTTTTTTTTATATTCCATATGTGTGCTTAAACTGCTTTATTTTCTTAATGACTAATTCACAAAGTAAGTTTGGTCGGGACTCACCGTTGTGGCCTCGAGGGGTGCCTAACACCTTCCCCTCAAGGTAATTTCAAGCTCTTACCCAATCTCTGGTAACATAAACTGATTTTATGAGTTACTTGCAATAGGTTCCCTAATTCACCTTAATTTGTTAGGTGTCGACTCTTCAACTTCTTGTACCCCTTTCCCAAAAGGAAATGAGTTATTCCAAATGAACGTCGAAATCTTGACTCGTGTTGCAAGGCAAGAAAAAGGGGGGCGCGACAGTAGTTTCCCCATACAAAGTTGGGCAAGACACTTACCTCAAAGAAGCTAGACCGATACTCTAAATTGGCCTTCTCGAGTGAAACAACCTCTGAACGGCTCAAATCTAGCCAAAATAACTTCAAATCATAAATAAAACTCATAGGAAACAATTCCAGTTAATAATACTTTGATCATTGTTTAAAACAAAAAAGTCAACCCAAAAGTCAATCTCTAGGCCCGCGTCTCAAAACCTGACTAAAATTATAAAATCCGAACACTCATTCGATAACGAGTTCAACCATACTAAAATTATCTATTTCCGACATCAATTCGCCCTTCCAATCATCATTTTATGTTTTTGAAAGATTTTACAGAATTTCACATTTTCGGCCTTTCAATTCACTGATTTAATGATATAAATAAGTATGAAATCATGAAATGTAATCATTTTTGGATAGAGAACACTTACTAAAATCAAACTCATGAAGAATCCTTCCAGAATCGCTCAAAATCGAGGCTTCAAACTCAAAAATGGACAAAAATGCCAAACCCTCGAATATATGTGATTCTGCGCAGGTATTTTTGCATTTGCGAACAGAAACGCTGCATCTGCGGCCTCGCATTTGCGAGAAAAGGTTCACATCTGCGGACCCAACTAGCCAGCCCAAGGGCCACACCTACGCAAGAATGAGTCGCATCTGCGACTCCGCGGAAGCGCACAAACACCAGCAGAAGCTGACATCTTCCCATTTGCGATCAATGGGCCGCAAAAGCGGTTATCGTCTTTGTGGCAAAAGCTTTCCACCCAAGCCTCAACATTGCAGAAGCGATAGAAATTTTGTAGAAGCGGCTCCACATCTGTGATCAAAACTCTGCAGAAGCGGATACACCACAACACTGCCCAGCAGCCTTAACCAAAAATTTCTAAAACGATCCGAACTTCGTTCGAAACTCATCTGAGCCACTCGGGACCCCGTCCGAATATATCAACAAGTTCTATAACACAACGCTGACCTATCGAAGCCTCAAATTACATCAAACAACGTCGAAACTATGAATCGCACCTCGAATCGAGCTTATGAACTTTTAAATCTTCCAACTTCCAAAGCTCGTGCCGAAACATGTCAAATCAACCGGGAATGACGTCAAATTTTGCATGCAAGTTCCAAATGACATAACGGAGCTACTCCAACTCTTGGAATCGCAATCCGAGCCCAATATCAACAAAGTCAACTTCCTTCAAGCCTCTTAACCTTCCAAAACTTCAACTTTTCAATTTTTGCCAAAAATGCATCAAATTACCCTACGGAACTCCAAATCCAAATCTGTACGCACGTTTATATCCAAAATCACCATATGAATCTATTGAAATCATCAAAATGCCATTTCGGAGTCGTCTACACAAAAGTCAAGCGATCAACTCTTACTTCTTAAACTTCTAAAACCAGAATCCCTCTTCCAAATTGATCCGAATCATCGGAAACCCGAACTCGACCGCACACGCATACCATAATACACAATACTAAGCTGCTCAAGACCTTAAGCCACCGAACAGGACGCTAATTATCAAAACGACCAGTCGGGTCATTACATGGGTCCTTGCATGATTCTTACTTTATTAATTCCTCTAGGTAACTGAAAGAACTTATGAGTTATCGATTTGAACTTAAGTAAGAAAAAAATTGAAAGAAGCTTTTTTTAGACTACTCCCACCAGCGTTTTCTTGCACATGTATGTTCACCAAGATTTCATTAGTTTATCTCATAGAATTTGAGTTCATCCGAAGGAAATATCTTAATTTTAAGGATAATCAAATCAACCGTTGAATTCGCAAATCAATAGTAGTTCAAAAGTTAACCTATAATAAGAATTAGAGCTTAAGATAACAATCTTGCACATGGCTTATCAACCCCTTATTTGTTTCATTGATAATATCTCTTGTTCTAACTCTCAAATTGTTCTCGTTCATTTTGCTTGTTTAATTATTGTATTCGTGCTTTATAACCACCAAAACTCTAAAGAATTATTCCTCCTGAATAGTGCTAATCAAAAATTAATTGAATATTATTTGAACTAATCTTTGTGAAGACGATATCTTTCTATAATAGCTTTAACGCAACACAAGCTTATTTTAATAGTGTATTTTGCGCTCGTTAAAAGCCCAAACGAAAATCAACTAAAAATGTCCACCAACTTAAATGAAGCCTCTATCGGACATTTTGGACTGGTTGCTTCATTCTTAATGCAAGTTTCATTTGTCTGTCCATGGTAAAATGCTAGATAGCAATGGTGAGTTTAATTGAAACATATTTCTACTTGAATGCTGTAGGACATAAGGCAGATGATAATTTTATCATCATCTCTCAAACCCAAATTCATATCCCCAGTACCTCTATTTGAAGAACAGGTAATAATACGATGTTTCTATTATTGTTTTTCTTTAAAATAGTTTTGATTGATGTGACAATTTTATAAAATAGTTCTGTACGCAACTGATTATAATGAACTGGATTAGGTAAATGATTTTATGAAATAGTATGGGGTTCCCATTATATTTCACAAAAATCAAGCAGATTTTGTTTTAGCGATGCTTCTCATCGAGCCATAAAAAAAAACCCGAAAAACTCATGAAAATCGAGATTGAAAAAAAATCGAGTTTTTTTTGTCTGGTTTGTTTTATAGATATAGAAAATCCACACAATTAGTTTCATTTGATAAATGAAAATCTACATTATTGGTCTATGTACACCACTAATGATATTATGTCAAGCCATGTTATACATTATTACCAACGATATATTTAACAGATGATAAGGTTAGTGTTTACCCTTAAAATCGAATAACAATTAAATTTATAATATGGATGTTTACGCTTAAAATCGACAACAATTAAATTTATAATGTGGTTTTAAGGACACATGATTTCACCTAATACCAATTGATAAATATAAAGATTAGTAATAAAAATTAACAATAAAGTAAAGCAAATCAGTGTTGAAGTAGAATTCCGCCCTGGAGCTAGAGTGCCCTCGAACTGATTGATACCAGAACAGTTAAAAATAAAGCAAGCTAATGAACAAGAAAGTATAACCTAAAGAGAGTATTATATTTCTTTTTTATGCGAGAACAGTGTGTCTTACAAATGATTAGAACTCCCATTTTGTTACAACCCATATTCACGTACGTTGGTTCATTCCATAAGTTAGTCGACGTAAATCTGAGAACAGATTATCTTTGAGATGATAAGAAGTTAATCTTATTGGTCTTAAATGATACAAGAGTGTATAAGGGTGATTAACAAGTATTAGAAGTTAAACGAATCAAGGATGTTGTAACCCGTATTTTTGGGTAAACCTAGGGGTGCTTAATATTCTCAAGAGGTCGTGTTTAAGGTATTTGAATCATATAATATCCGTATCATAGTCTTGAAGTCAAACGAGTTATGAAACAAAATTCGACAAAAGTTGTCGCAACTTATGTTCATAATTTTATTTAAACCTTAGATCAAATGTTACTAAGCTTTTCTCCCAATGTACTTGGAATTACAGGGTGATCTACCCACCAAATTGAATATCTATGAGTCTAGTTTCTAATGCATTAAACCGGTTATCGATACGATATCGGAGTAGAGAGATATATGTATTGTTGCGAGACTGCACAGGCTGCTAGGTGACAAGTAGGTGTGTCACCTACTTGGTTAAATGAGAGCCCAAAAAGAGGAATTTTCGGGTCGGCCAAAGAGCCCATTTAAAGTCTTATCTCCTGCAATATAACCCTCATTATATATCACAAATAACCAGATCTAAACCCCTGCAAACTTCCTCCCAAAAATTATCCACAATCCCTAATTTATTTGCTCTCTCTTTCAAGTTCTAATTGAGGATAAAACCTAGAGTTTGAAGAACCAAGATAAGGGTTGAGTTATCCAACAAGTAAGTTACTGCTCTATTTCATCTATTTTTTCTACTGTAAATTCATGGTAATTCGTTCTATACTTGTAAGAACTCAAGAGACGGTGATCGGAAGCCTTGAGTTCGAGTTATTCACTTGTAACAAACTGTTTTGTGGACTGTTTTGTGTTGCTATTGGGATGCGTGTTTTACTACTATTTTGTGGATTTTTGGAGGAGGAAGGGTGTGGATAAACACCATATAGATGTAGGATGGTGGGTTGGTCGTTCGTCGTAACATTTCCGGGTCGTTTGACACTACTACAGTGGTCGTTTTGTGTATGAAGAGATTGCAGTGTGTTGGGCTGTTTGGTGATTGTTTTGACTTCTGTGAAGTCATATATATAGGGGAGGTGCTATCCGTTTCATTGTAAAATATGTTATGGTCGATACATAATAGTTTCGACGCTTAAACGATAACGATAGTGTCGTTTCTCTTATTGTAGATTAAGGAGTCGTGACATTCGTATAGCTTGAGGTTGGACAGTATATAAACAAGGTATGTGAGGCTATCCCTTTCCTTCTTTCGCACGACTCAGATTATACATAATGAAATGAACGAGCTTCTAAAGATACTTTACTCTTAGAAGCTAGCAGTACTTACATTGTTTCCCTTCTTATGGAACAATTGATATTGAGGTTTATTCTCTTATTCTTATGTTATCAATATTGTTGGTGCTTCCTGATTCTTATAAGATTCTTGATGAAGAGTTAGGCCTAATAACGTGTACGGAGAATATCGACCTTACGTCACTCTGAAAGGTTCAGAATATGACTCCAATGAGTCCTACATGCATTATATATATATGTGTGTGTGTGTGTGTGTGTGTGTGTGTGTGTGTATATATGTATATATATATTTATTACTCTACCGAGCCGTGCTATAGTCGGCCGGGTACAACACCTATTCTGCAACCACTGATCAGTTGGGTTTTACGGAGCTTCACGTGGCCATGTACGTTTTACCGAGCCTATTACGTCCGGGTATGATATGATGATGATGTTTCCCATAGAGGCGTATGTGTTAAAATTTTATGTATATATATGTATGTATCACACATTTCATGTCAGTAGCCCTCATAGGTACCCAGATGTTAGAGGTTGTATATACTCTATCCCTGTTTACATTATTGTTCTTACTTATGCTTTCCTACCTTACATACTCAGTACTTTATTCGTATTGACGTCCTTTTTATTTATGGACGTTGCATGTCGTGCTGCAGGTCCTGATAGACAGGTAGACACAGCTCCCCCACCACAGTAGGCTTCCTAGTTCAGCGGTTATTGGCAAGATCCCTTCTCTGGACTTGCCGTGGTCTTGGTATGCATTTTAGTTATAGATATTATGGGTATGTCGGGGCCCTGTTCCGGCAATGTTGTATCACTTATGCTCCTTTAGAGGCTCATAGACAGGTGTCGACTCATGCATAGTTTGGTAGGCCTTGTTGGCTAATTTTTGTTGTATAGTCTTTCATGGCAGCGTTGTAGCTCGTACTTTATATGTAGTTTCTTAGTAGTCTTGTCATCCCATGTGATGTATGTTCATGCCATTATCTTTCATTATTGATTGTTCATGATCCATATCTAATATTCATATTGATCTTGTCGGCCCTTAAAGATAATAAAGAAGGTTAGATAAAATGTACGTTGGTGCTCGGCAAGTATGGCCTGGGTGCTAGTCCTAATCCTCCAGTTTGGGTCGTGAAAAACTTAGTATTAGAGAAGGTTTGTCCTAGGGGTAGTCTATGAGCCGTGTCTAGTAGAGTCTTGACTATGGATGTGTAGCGCGCCACATTTATAATCAGGAGATCACATGACATCTAGGGTTGTTACCTTCTTCCTGAATCTTGATCGTGCGTAGAGTTGAGTCTTTAGTGTTCATATCTAATACTAACCTTATTTTCTTTCAGCGATGCCTTTGACTAGCAAGCAAGAGATTAGTAGACGGCTTGATATAGCTGCGGGAGAGGGTACCAGTCAGGTGCCTCAAGACAGAGCAGGACAAAGTGAGGCTTAGAGTAAGACGTCGTCTCATACCTCATCTACTCCGTCTCATCCAGAGGATATTAGAAGGCACCCAACACCACAAGTTCCTCCGTCTGGCCCTACAGACCAGGATATGCAGTGTGCGGTGCAGTTGTTGACTAGCTTGCTAGCTGCTCAGGCTCAGAGGCAGAATACCGATGTTGTTGATAAATCGGATAGTACGAGAGTTCGTGATTTTTAGTAATCTAGACCCTCAAGTGTTTACCAGATCAGACCCCAAGGAGGACCCACAGACTTTTATTGAACAGGTTCATCGTACACTGCGGGTTATGCATGCTACAGATACAGAGGCAGTAGAGCTGGCTTCTTATCGGTTACGTGATTTAGCAGTTTTCTGGTATGATAGTTGGGAGAGATCTAGGGGTCTAAACGCCCCTCCAGCTGTGTGGAAGGAATTTTCTGAGGCCTTTCTTCGTCACTATTTGCTAGTTGAGATACGACGAGCTAGAGCTGATACATGTGTTCGTGAACGGGTTGGGATCACATGTGATAAATGAGTACACGACAACCTCCTTAGTGGAGGGCATGGATATTTCCCGTATTCAGGCTTATTCCCAGACCCTAAAGGATCGTAAGCGCCAGCAAAGGGAAGATAGGGAGCAGGATAGGGACCAGCATAAGCGGGCGAGATTTGTAGGGTATTCTCATGACTTCAGAGGTAGTGTTAGGCCCCAGTCTTCGAGGAGTTCATCGCCATCTGTAGATAGTGCTCCTCCACAGTTTTAAAGGCCTCGGTATGATCAATTTACCTATTCGGTCCAGGTCAGAGTTCACGAGCATCATGCTCGCAATATCATTGGGATACTAGTCAGACAAAACCCCCAACACCCCGTTGTGATCAGTGGGGCAAGGCCCGCTTTGGACTGTGTCATCGAGGTTCTGATGCGTGCTATTCTTGCGGACATCCTGGCCATATGATGCGGGATTGTCCTAACAGAGAAGGTGGTGGTATGGCTCAACCAACTAAATCTGTGTATGGTTCTTCCTCATCAGTTCAACCTCCAGCACAGGGTTTTCAGCAGTCGACAGGTCGTGGTAGAGGTAGAGGTGCAGTGTCGAGTTTGAGTGGTACTCAAAATTGAACCTATGCTCTAGTAGGTCGACAGGATCTCGAGTCGTCTTAGGATGTTGTTACATGTATATTGTCTGTGTTTTCTTATGATGTATATGCGTTGATTGATCCGGGATCTATATTATCATATGTTAAACCCTTTTGTGGCTAATAAGTTTGGCATTGAACCTGAATTGATAAGTAAACCACTTGCGGTATCTACTCCTATAGGAGATTCTGTGATTGCTAGAAGGGTATATAAAGGTTGTACAGTGATGATTTGTAGTCGTCAAACCTCCGCGAATTTATTTGAATTAGAAATGTTTGATTTCAACGTGATAATGGGAATGAACTGGTTGGCCTCATGCTATGCAAATGTTGATTGTCGTACGAAGATGGTTAGGTTTCAATTTCCTGATGAACCCGTCATCGAATGGAAAGGGAACATTGCTACGCTGAAAGGTAGGTTTATTTCCTATCTGAAGGCAAGGAAGATGATCTCAAAAGGTTAGATTTATCATCTCGTTCGCGCTAGGAATGCGGAGGTGAAGCAGCCTACTCTACAATCAATCCTTGTGGTCAATGAATTTCCATATGTTTTCCCAGATGAACTCCCAGGACTTCCTCCTGAAAGGGTGATTTAGTTTAGCATTGATGTGTTGCCTGATCAACCCATATCTATTCCTCCATACAGGATGGCCCCGGTAGGGTTGCAAGAGTTGAAGGCGCAGTTGAAGGACTTGCTGGATAAGGGCTTTATTAGGCCTAGCACTTCACCTTGGGGTGCACCAGTCTTGTTTGTGCGGAAGAAAGATGGGTCGTTAAGGATGTGTATTGATTATCTACAGTTGAATAAGTTTAATATAAAGAACAAGTACTCACTTCCAAGGATTGACGACCTATTTGACCCACACTAGGGTGCCAAGTATTTCTCCAAGATTGACTTACTTTCAGGGTATCATCAGGTGAGGGATAAGGAGAAGGATATTCCAAAGACGGACTTCCGGACAAGATATGGGCACTTTGAGTTCTTGGTGATGTTGCTCGGGCTAACAAATGCCCCAGCATCTTTTATGGATCTCATGAATACTGTATTCAGGCCCTATCTTGATGTTTTCATGATCGTATTCATTGATGACATCTTGGTGTATTCTCGTTCGGAGGCGGAACATGGGGGCCACTTGCGGATAGTACTACAAACGCTTCAGGATCGCAAGTTATATGCTAAGCTCTCCAAATGTGAATTCTGGCTGAACTCAATAGCATTCCTTGGCAATGTGATATCTGACGAGGGTATTAGTGTCGACACTCAAAAGATCGATGCAGTAAAGAATTGGCCGAGACCTACAACAGCATCAGAAGTCTGCAGCTTCCTGGGGCTAGCAGGATATTATATGCGATTTGTAGAAGGGTTTTCCTCTATATCATCACCATTGACTAAGTTAACACAGAAAGCTACTAAGTTCCAATGGTCTGACTCTTGTGAAAGAAGTTTTCAGGAGTTAAAGAATCGATTGACATCTGCTTCAGCTCTCACTCTCCCATAAAGAACAAAAGGTTATGTGGTATATTGTGATGCCTCATGTATAGGTTTCGGGTGCGTATTGATGCAACATGGGAGGGTGATTGCTTATGCATCAAGACAATTAAAGAAGCATGAAAATAATTACCCGACCCATGATTTGGAATTGGATGCAGTAACATATGCTTTGAAGATATGGCAGCACTACTTATACGGCGTCCATGTCCACATCTACACAGATCACAAGAATTTACAATACATCTTCAAGCAGAAGGAGTTGATTTTGAGGCAGTGTAGGTGGCTTGAATTACTGAAACATTACGATGTCGAGATATTGTACCATCTCGGTAAAGCAAATGTTGTGGCAGACGCTCTCAGCCGTAAGTCAATGGGAAGCTTAGTACACATTGAGTCAGGTAGACAGGGTTTGACTAAAGAGCTTCATCAGCTAGCCGATATGAGAATTAGATTGTTGGATTGATGACGGAGGGGTTCCTGTACAAAATACATCAGAATCATCTTTGGTATCCGAGGTAAAATCACGGCAATATGAATATCCTACCTTAGTACGATTGAGAGAGAGCATTCAATAGTGTAAAATTACGGCTTTTGAGATCGGAGCAGATGGGCACTGATATACCAGGGCCGGTTATGTGTGCTTGATGTGGCGGGGTTGAGAGAGAAGATTATGATTGAGATTCATTAATCCCGATATTCCATCCATCCCGGCTCGACAAAGATGTATCATGATGTTAAGGAGCAGTATTGGTGGGATAACATGAAGAAGTCTATTGCAGAATATGTATCCCAGTGTCCTATTTGTTAACAAGTAAAAATCGAACATCAAAAATCCAGTGGATTGCTTCAGAATATAGATATTCCGACCTGGAAATGGGAGGTGATTAATATGGACTTCATTATCTGATTACCTCGCTCTTATCATAAGTTTGACTCCATATGGGTGATAGTTGATCGATTTACAAAATATGCCCATTTTCTGCCAGTTAAGACAACTTACACAGCTAAAGATTATGCGAAGTTGTATATCAAGGAGATTGTTAGTCTTCATGGTGTGTAGGTATCTATTATATCACACTGAGGAGCGCAATATGCGGCTAACTTTTGGAGGTCTTTTCAGAAAGGTTTAGGCACACAAGTGAATCTCAGCACTGCATTCCATCCACAAACTGACAGACATGATGAACGTACCATTTAGACACTTGAAGATATGCTACGAGCATGTGTTCTGGATTTCAAGGGAAATTGGGATGACCATTTTCCACTCAAAGATTTTTCCTACAATAATAGCTACCATTCCAGTATTAAAATGGCCCCGTACGAGGAACTATATGGGAGGAGATGTAGATCACCATTTGGATGGTTTGAAGTTAGTGAAACAGAACTATATGGGCCAGATTTGATTCAGCAAGCCATTGAGAAGGTGAAACTGATACAAGAGCGGTTGATGACGGTGCAAAGCAGGCAAAATTCTTATTCTGATGTCTGATGTCGTGATCTGGAGTTTGGGGTTGGTGATTGGGTTTTCCTGAGGAATTCGCTGATGAAGGGTGTTATGCATTTTGGGAAGAAGGGTAAGCTGAGTCCGCGGTATATCGGTCCATACAAAATTCTTCGACGAATTGGATAGGTTGCTTATGAGTTAGAATTGTCCACCCGGTATTCCATGTATCTATGTTGAGGAAATGTGTTGGAGACCCTTCTCAGGTCGTCCCTATCAAAACTGTACGAGTTGCAGAGGATCTATCATATGAAGAAGTGCCAGTGGCTATATTAGATCGACAAGTCCGCAAGGTGAGAACAAAGGATGTAACTTCCGTCAAAGTATTGTGGAGGAACAAGAACATGAAAGAAATTACATGGGAAGCAGAAGAGGAGATGAAGTCTAAATACCCTTACTTGTTCTAGATTCAAGATAACGAGGATGCCGGGGGGACGTAGGACGCATTAGAAGGTGAAATGACTCTATGAGGTAAGTAATAGCTTGAGACTACTCTTCCTTAATACAAAATGGTGATATACAGATATCCATAATGCTTGGTATAGCCTTGTGAGACTATATGTTGGGTTTAACTTCTTGCATGTTTGGCTAGTACACATTTTATAGGGGAAACTCGGCCGGAAATTTCCATTGGAGTCCATGATAAGTTAGGCTCCCCATAAACCCTTACATTCAAGGACGAAAGTTCCTAAAGGGGGGAGGGTGCTACAATCCATATTCACGTACGTTGTTTCATGCCATAAGTTAGTCTACATAAATCTGAGAAGAGATTATCTTTGAGATAATAAGAAGTTAATCCTATTGGTCTTAAATGATACAAGAGTGTATAAGGGTGATTAACAAGTATTAGAAGTTAAACGAATCAAGGATGTTGTAACCCGTATTTTTGGGTAAACCTAGGGGTGCTTAATATTCTCAAGAGGTCATGTTTTAAGTTATTTGAATCATATAATATCCGTATCATAAGTGTCACGACCCAAATATCCCTCTGTTGGATATCGTGATGGCACTTAGTCTTAGGGACTAGGTAAGCCTAATAGTTACTGAATAACAACAATAATAAAAGAAGGCTAGCAGTCTCGATATAAAATCTCAACAGAATGTACAAACTTTCCCAAAACTGGTAGTATAAGTCATAAGCTCTAGGAATCTTTNCTGAACATTACCTCTATCTAAGACTTCTCAGGATAATCCACCACAATGAAAATATAAAGCGGAAGGAAATTACAGAAATCAATCATGAAACAACACAAAAATACACAGAAAGATGGACAGCAAAACAAGCCAAATAGAAAGGAAACACAATACAATAGAGGACACCGATAACTCAACTCCACGTCGAGTTGTTCACATCGGGCCTTAGCCATTAAAATCCATAACTGGCAGAAATCCTTAAACAACAATTCATATGAAAAAATTTTGCAAATAAAAATCATTTTAGTATGGAAGAGTTTACTTTGAAAACATACTTTCTCCAAAAGTAGATATAAGTATAACTAATAGAGAGAATTACGTAAAACATAGTTTCTTTCAAACTACGAAGCTTTCCAAAGAGTCTTTCCCAATAAATGACTTCTAAATATCATTTTAGGCAAAACTAGTGCTTTTCAAATATACCTTCGATGTAAAATTTATTCAAATATAATCATTTCAAAACCATTGCTTTTTCAATAATACTTTCCAATAAAATCCCATTATAAAAATCTCGTCAAGACTTATCCACCGGATCTCAGTCCGTCACTCAGAAATTTCCATGCAGTACAGGAGGACTATCAAATCTTGCCAATAAATGCAGTAAATGGCAAACAAGAACGACGAAAATAATAATGCATAAATACGACACGGAATGATCCTTCGTGTTAACATAACATAACATGGCACGGAATGTGCCCTTGTGCTAACATAACGTATTATGGCACGGAATGTCCCCTCGTGCTAACATAACATAACATGGAACAAAATGTCCCCTCATGCTAACATAACATAACATGGCACGAAATGTCCCCTCGTTCTAACATAACATAACATGGCACGGAATGTTCCCTCGTGCTAAATAATATAAACATGGCACGGGATGTTCCCTCGTGCTAAATATCATAAACATGGCACGGAATATTCCCTCGTGCTAAATATCATAAACATGGCACGGAATGTTCCCTCGTGCTAAATATCATAAACATGGCACATAATGTTCCCTCGTGCTAAATATCATGAACATGGCACGGTATTATCCTTCGTGCTTTACACTCTTCCTCACCCAAACAATATCAAGAACAATAGTTGGCAAGGAAAAACCAACAATATGACCCATAAATCACCACATCCCAGCAAGGGAGTCAATAATACAAACAATATCATTAACAGCATAACCAGTAATAGAAACCACATCATCCCGACAAGGAAGTCAACAGTACAAACGATATCACTCACAGCATAAACAGTAATAGGAACCATCACATCCCGGCAAGGGAGTCAATAATACAAACAATATCATTAACAGCATAACCAGTAATAGAAACCACATCATCCCGACAAGGAAGTCAACAGTACAAACGATATCACTCACAGCATAAACAGTAATAGGAACCATCACATCCCGGTAAGGGAGTCAACAATACAAACCATATCGTTAACAACATAGACAGTAACAGAAACCATAACATCCTGGCAAGGGAAACAACTATAACCAATCTCACCTAGAAAGTTTACTTCACGGAATAACACTCAGCTTAAAACAAAAGGCCCACTAATAGGCAACATCAAGGAAATACCAATAACATAAATGTCTAACAATTAGACCTAAGTGGCACTTAAGGGAATAGTCATATAAATCACAATGTAAGACTCACGGGCATGCTTGACTCCAACGAATAGATGTTCCAACTACGGCTAGTCAACTATAAGGCTAGATGACACTAATTATAGTCAATTAGGCAAGCTAGGAAGAAAATATAGCATGATGATAAGAGAAGTAGAATATTCAGTTAAGTCAAGTAAAGTCAAATAGCCAACGAAGAATCCAAGAACAAGTAATTCTAATTTAAACAGGAAGGAATGAAATTAACAACCAAGGATTCAAGTGTAACAATTACAAATCATACACAGGTAATATAAGAATCTACGAATCCTAAAAGGGCAATCTAATTGCAAATAAGTACGAGTACACACTCGTCACCTCGCATACTCGGACTACAATCAACAAGGAAGACTCAATCCTAAGGGGTAGTTCCCCCACACAAGGTTAGGCAAGATACTTACCTCAAAGACGACAACCCGGTACTCAAAAATAGACTTCTCGGGAGGAAATACCTCCGGACGGCTTACAATCAACTAAAACAACTTCAAAATACACATAAAACGTATAAGGAACTATTCCGAATAATAAAGTCTCAATCTTTACAAAATCATAAAAATCGACCCAAAAGTCGACCCCCGGGCCCTGATCACGCTCAACTATGTCTAATAAAAGACTAAGCGGGCGTTGCAAATATAATCCGGGGTATTATGCCCAGAGTCGATCCCACAGGGAATTAACGTATCAATCAAGTCTTTATAAAACACCACTTTTACTTAATCAATTCTCTCAAGACTTTTTGAATATAAATTGGTGATGTTTTACTAGTTCTACTGACAATAATAATAACTAATGATTACTAAAAATGTGTTGTAAACAATTATGATAAAGGTCTAAGGCTATGGTTTCCCCCGTTGGTGAACTACTTCTCGGATATTTCATATAACTTGATTAATTATCTCTATCAATTATGAACACTCTATCTACCATAATTCTCTCTCAAGTAATTATGATATTTTACTAGACGCACTCTCTCAAGTAGTTATGATATTTTACTAGACGCACTCTCTCAAGTTACGCTAGCTAGATTGCATTACAGTTCACTTTAGAGTGCACCCGAAGTATCGTTATTTCTAATCCAACTTCTAAACTCGGTTATGACTTTCGTCTATATTCCGAGAGTGCTATTGTTCAAACAATTACCTAAATATGCACTCTCTCTCAAGTAGATACATACTAAATAGGCACAGCTAATTGATGGCCATTCAATTAACTACAACAAGAACGTAGTTGAACAAATAGAGATGAACAATCAACCAAACTATATTAATATCACCATAAGTTTATCCCCCAACGGGTTCCACCAAAACCCTAGATTAAGAAAATTAGCTACTCATATTCATAAGAATCAATTCTAAAATAACTTGCATAATTGAATTATAGAGTAATGAAATAAGGAGATAAAAATCAGTGTTTCTGGTTTACTGAGTATTAATCCACAGGCTTTTCTTCACTTTGATGGCTTCTTCTCTTTCAAGTTATGTTTTTGGGTCTATTTATATGTTTGGGATACACTCTAAACGTGTAGGAGACTTCTATTCCAACCGGGAAACACTTAAAACTCTTCAAAACTCAGATTTGACCGGATCAGGGGCCAGGCGTTACAGGCCAAACGCCTGGATAACGCCTGGCCATGGCTGGCGTTTGGGCTCTGGCGCCTGGATAACGCCTGGCCAGGCCTGACGTTTGGGCTCTGGCGCCTGGATAACGCCACGCTAGGCCTGACCTTAAGGCTCAAATGCCCGGCTATAGCCCGGTGCACTCCTCTTCGCCTCTTGAGCGTATTTTCGACGTTTTTGCATCCATTTAGCTTGGCTTCTATATCCAATTCACCTACATATGAAATAGACTCCATTATGCACATAGAAAGTGTATTTTTATCATTAACGTACATAAAATGTAAAGCATATAACGTGTTAAACCATGAATTCTAGCCCCACATCAGGCCCGCACCCGATAAATTTTACAAATTCCAATTACCCATTCCAATATGAGTTCACCCATACTAAATTTATCCAATTCCGATAACATTTGGTCTTTCAAATCATGATTTTTCATTTTAGAAACTTTCTTTCAAAACACACAATCCCCTCAACCCAAAACACAAATTAAATGATGAAAACAAGAACTAATTCATGAAATATAATTAATTCTAGTGGAAGAACACTTACCCATTCGATTTGTGTGAAAAAACCCCCAAGGAATCGTCCAAAACCAAGTTCTAGAAATCAAAATATGTTTAAAATGGCGAAACCCCCAATTTTGCAAACTTATATCCTGCCCAGGTGTTTTGTGAATCGCGATCGTGGGAACTGAGGCACGATCGCGTAGAAGGAAAATGAAGCTGGCTTAAAATTCTCTACGCGATCGCGGAATAGCTTATGCGATCGCGTATAAATAGTAAGTTGGCTTCTGCGATCACAGTGAAGGAATTTACTGGGCGAGTCAGACAATCTATGCAATCACGGATCCTTCTATGCGATCGCATAGAAGGAAACCAGAAGGAAGCATCAGCAGTAGAAAATGAGGAAAATCGATCTGAAACCTATCTGAAACACACCCGAGCCTCCCGAGACCTCGTCTAAATGCACGAACAAGTCTTATAACCTAACACGGACTAGCTCGAGGTTTCAAACCACATAAAACACACTAAAACGATGAATCAAACCCAAAAATCAATGAAATTCCTCAAAACTTTCTTAAACATCAAATTTTTGCATTTAAGGTTCGAATCACGCCAAACGAAGTCCATTTCATACCAAACTTCACAGATATCACATATAAATCATATCGAACCTGTACCAGCTCCGGAACCAAGATACGAGATCGATACCACAGGTTTCACATCAAATTTCATTTTCAAAAACCTTTATATTTTTTCAGAAAATAATTTTAAAAAAAAATTGATTTCTCGTACTTGGGACCTCGGAATTTGATTTCGGGCATACACCCAAGTCCTATATTTTCCTACGGACCCTCCGGGACCGTCAAATCACGGGTCCGAGTCCGTTTACCTAAAACGTTGACCGAAGTCTATTTTATTCAAATTTCTAATACAAAATTATCATTTTTATCAATTTTTCACATAAAGGCTTCCCGGCTACATGCCCGGGCTGCACACGTAAATCGAGGTGACATAGAAGGAGGTTTTCACAACCTCGAAACATAGAATTAGCTAGAAAAATACGGGATGACCTTTTAGGTCATCACATCCTCCCCCTCTTAAATAAATGTTCGTCCTCGAACGTGCCAGTATTCACCTTGAACTTATCCAATCACTGATTGTACACTTCTAACACATACCCGCGGGTTATCCCACGTCACCCCAACCCACGAAAGCCTGATGAAACAATCACAACTGCAATATAGCCTTCCTATCACCACTGATAAGCCTCATACCTTTACTTCTCACCCTCTACTCATTTACAAAAGACCCGATTCTAAATCCATATCCGGCATTAGTCTCAATAAGCTACATCAACTCATGACTACACCCACAATGAACGGCCACACAACATAGTACATCACACATAGGCTCACATAACACTTTTGATCACAATAGCTGCCCGAAATCAACTCGACATTGGCAATTAGCCCCACATCTGAAAGAACTGTGTTCCCAAACCCCATACACTGATAATGATGCAATGAACACGAAGTCTTCATTATTAAAAAAACACCTGAGTCACCAGCCACGACTGACACCACTGGGCACACATCCCACAAACTAAACTAAAGAAAACACATAACGAAATGACTGAATATGAAAATGGAAACATATAAAGGAACTATCAAACAAGCCCATAAGCACAAATCATTATCAATACCGACTTACCAAAAGCAATATAACAAGGAAGAAGCAAAGCATATGAACAAATCACAAGGATTCCATCCTGATAAAATTCCATTGCGGTACTCAGCCCAGTCCCAACATATCGAATCCCAAATATCACGAGGACCTCGCCGTCAAATTTGAATCACATACCGAAAATATATCATACCAATTGAAATTCCTCATCTAATTAATCTCAGCTGATAAAATCATAACGCTAGCTGATCTCACATCTTGGTGGAATATCAAATCACAACTCGTAACCAAAATACTCAAGAAAATCACGTAAAGCTTACCATGAAGAACAACAAGGACTCACTTCCAGTCTCACCACTATCAAGAATGAAATAAACAACGATAGACATGGGCTACTACTCATAGAATCTCCCAACAGGAGCAAACACAAAATGGAGTGCAAAACATGGAACTCACTCATAAATAAAACAACAAGTAAATTAACTATTCCCGACCAACAGAACTATAATCAAATACAATTGATTCCCCTCTGTAACACATCAAAACATACCTGTGATAATATCTGGCACATCGGCCTCCGGCCTACTATATGCAACACATCAACGGATTGGGCCTCCCCCTCTTAGGCGCCCCCTACTCACCTGAATACCCTGCTACAACACACCTACTTGAATCCTGGGACAATCTCTCACCCTGTGGCTAACATCTCCACACTGAAAACAATCTCGCTGCTGACCAACACACGATACGAATCCTATGAGACCCATGATTACCTGAAATCCCATGCGAAGCTGGTAATGCAAACTGAACTGGTTGACCCACAAAACTTCTACCGTGTCGTGCCTTGCCTCCATAATACGGACTAGTAGATTCCTCCAATCTACGAGGCCTCATTGCCTCCCTGAACTCTCTCCCTGATCTCGTTTGTCCTCTTGCTCCTGGTCCCACGTGTGCTCTAACCGGTGAGCGATCCCTACTACCTGTTGAAACGAGGCATCCTACTCTAACTCTCGAGTCCCGCAAAATCGAATATCATGCCTGAATCTCCCAAATGACTCTACGGACTCATCTCCCAGCTAAAGCAACCAAGCGAAGTGCATGTCTGGCCAACCCACTGAATCTAACGGCATGCTCCCATAGTGACACAGCGCCCTGACGCAACTGCTCAAACTCCGTGTGCCGTACATCCCGAAGGAACTGAGGTGCAACCTCCCTCAAGGTATCTCTGAAAACTGAATCCATGCTAGTGAAGCTAACTTAGTCAGGTGACCCCAACTCATATGCCGCCACCACTGATCAACCCACTACTCTGAACCTGAGACGTGACAAAAGCAATCCCGCTCATCTCCACAATACCCGAAGTACGAAGAATATAGTGACACTCCCCCAGGAAACCCTGAGCATCATTCGCCAATCCACTGAAAGATAGAAAGGTGATACTTCTGTGCCTCTCAAGTCCAAGGTATTCTTCCTCAGAGACTACTGTCCTAACCACGGACTGAACTGAAACCACACGTCGTGCTGCCATAATAATTGGAACCTGACCAATATGACCTCGCTACTCTGGCATATAGACGATGGGAGTCTGAACTCCTCCCCTGATCTGTGAAGAAACTGGTGCACTAGAATCAACCCTGCCCAGTCAATGTACCACTTATACTCAAAACTGCACTCAGGTCTCTTGAAATCCGGGGTAGCGACAGGCACCACCCCTAGTACCTGTCCCCCAACTAGAACTACTGGCGACTCCTCAATGGCTGCTCTGGCAAGCATCTTAACTGCGGCACGTGCTCCTCGTTGGCCCATGTCTCTAACCCTTATGACACTTGCTTCGGGGTAACATCATCAGGAACTGCCGTTCGTGTCCTCACCATCGGTGAGAGAATGGAACGATAACTTCAAACTTCAAGGTCAAATAAAAATCATTTTAGTATGGAAGAGTTTACTTTGAAAACATACTTTCTCCAAAAGTAGATATAAGTATAATTAATAGAGAGAATTACGTAAAACATAGTTTCTTTCAAACTACGAAGCTTTCCAAAGAGGCTTTCCCAATAAATGACTTTCAAATATCATTTTAGGCAAAACTAGTGCTTTTCAAATATACCTTCGATGTAAAAGTCATTCAAATATAATCATTTTAAAACAATTTCTTTTTCAAAAATACTTTTCAATAAAATCCCTTGATAAAAATCTCCTCAAGATTTATCCACCGGGACTCAGTCCGTCACTCAGAAATTTCCATGCAGTACAAGAGGAATATCAAATCTTGCCAATAAATGCAGTAAATGGCAAACAAGAACGACAGAAATAATAATGCGTAAATACGGTACGGAATGTCCCTTCGTGCTAACATAACATAACATGGCACGGAATGTACCCTCGTGCTAACATAACATAACATGACACAGAATGTTCCCTCGTGCTAAATAATATAAACAAGGCACGGGATGTTCCCTCGTGCTAAATATCATAAACATGGCACATAATGTTCCCTCGTGCTAAATATCATAAATATGGCATGGAATGTTCCCTCGTGCTAAATATCATGAACATGGCATCATTATCCTTCGTGCTTTACATTCTTCCTCACCCAAACAATATCAAGAACAACAATTGGCAAGGTAAAACCAATAATATGACCCATAAATCACCACATCCCGGCAAGGGAGTTAACAATACAAACAATATCATTAACAGCATAACCAATAATAGAAACCACAACATCCCGACAAGGAAGTCAACAGTATAAACGATATCACTCACAACATAAACTGTAATAGGAACCATCACATCCCGGCAAGGGAGTCAACAATACAAACCATATCATTAACAGCATAGACACTAACAGCTATAACTAATCTCACCTAGATAGTTTACTTCACGGAATAACACTCAGCTTAAAACAAAAGGCCCACTAATTGGAAACATCAAGGAAATACCAATAACATAAATGTCTAACAATTAGACCTAAGTGGCACTTAAGGGAATAGTCATATAAATCACAATGTAAGACTCACGGGCATGCTTGACTCCAACGAATAAATGTTCCAACTACGGCTAGTCCACTATAAGGCTAGATGACACTAATTATAGTCAATTAGGCAAGCTAAGGAAGAAAATATAGCATGATGATAAGAGAATTAGAATATTCAGTTAAGTCAAGTAAAGTCAAATAGCCAACGAAGAATCCAAGAACAAGTAATTCTAATTTAAACAGGAAGGAATGAAATTAACAACCAAGGATTCAAGTATAATAATTACAAATCATACACAGGTAATATAAGAATCTACGAATCCTAAAAGGGCAATCTAATTGCAAATAAGTACGAGTGCACACTCGCCACCTCGCATACTCGGACTACAATCAACAAGGAAGACTCAATCCTAAGGGGTAGTTCCCCCACACAAGGTTAGGCAAGATAATTACCTCAAAGACGATAACCCGGTACTCAAAAGTAGACTTCTCGGGCGGAAAAACCTCCGGACGGCTTACAATAAACTAAAACAACTTCAAAATACACATAAAACATATAAGGAACTATTTCGAATAATAAAGTCTCAATCTTTACAAAATCATAAAAATCGACCCAAAAGTCGACCCCCGGGCCCGCACCTGACAAATTTTACAAATTCCGGTTACCCATTGTGATACGAGTTCACCCATACTAAATTTATCCAATTCCGATAACATTTTGTCTTTCAAATCATGATTTTTCATTTTAGAAACTTTCTTTCAAAACCCACAATCCCCTCAACCCAAAACACAAATTAAATGATGTAAACAAGAACTAATTCATGAAATATAATTAATTCTAGTGGAAGAACACTTACCCATTTGATTTGTGTGAACCCTCAAGGAATCGCCCAAAACCGAGTTCTAGAAGTCAAAATATGTTTAAAATGGTGAAACCCCCGATTTTGCAAACTTATATTCTGCCCATGTGTTTTGTGAATCGCGATCGCTGGAATCGAGGCAGGATCGTGTAGAAGGAAAATGAAGCTGGCTTAAAATGCTCTACGCGATCGCGGAGTAACTTATGCGATCGCGTATAAGGAGTAAGTTGGCTTCTGCGATCGCGGACCAACTATTGCGATCGCAGTGAAGGAATTTACTGGGCGAGTCAGACACTCTATGCGATCACGAATCCTTCTATGCGATCGCATAGAAGGAAACAAGAAGGTAGCATCAGCAGTGGAAAATGAGGAAAATCGATCCGAAACCTATCCGAAACACACCCGAGGACCCCGGGACCCCGTCTAAATGCACGAACAAGTCTTATAACCTAACACGGACTCGCTCGAGATTTCAAACCACATAAAACACACTACAACGATGAATCAAACCCAAAAATCAATGAAATTCCTCAAAACTTCTTTAAACATCAAATTTTTGCATTTAAAGTCCGAATCACGCCGAACGAAGTCCGTTTCATACCAAACTTCACATATAACACATATAAATCATATTGAACCTCTACCAGGCTCCGGAACCAAGATACAAGCCCGATACCACAGGTTTCACATCAAATTTTATTTTCAAAAACCTTTATATTTTTTCAGAAAATAATTTTCTTTAAAAATTCATTTCTCGTACTTGCGACCTCGGAATTCGATTACGGGCATACGCCCAAGTCCCATATTTTTATACGGACCCTCTGGGACCGTCCAATCATGGGTCCGAGTCCGTTTACCAAAAATATTGACCGAAGTCAATTTTATTAAAATTTCTAATACAAAATTATCATTTTTATCAGTTTTTCACATAAAGGCTTCCCGGATACACGTTCGGGCTGTGCACGCAAATCGAGTTGAGATAGAAAGAGGTTTTCACAACCTTGGAATATAGAATTAGCTAGAAAAATATGGGATGACCTTTTGGGTCATCACAATAAGTCTTTAAGTCAAACGAGTTATGAAATGTTACTAAGCTTTTCTCCCATGTCAAACTAGTTTCCAATGTATTAAAACATTTATCAATACGGCATCAGAGCAGAGATATATATGTATTGTTGTGAGACTGCACAAGCTGCTAGGTGACAAGTAGGTATGTCACCTACTTGGTTAAATGAGAGCCCAAAAAGATGCAATTTCAGGTCGGCCAAAGAGACCATTTAAAGGCTTATCTCCTGAAATATAACCCTCATTATATATCACAAATAACCATACCTAAACCCCTGCAAACTTCCTCCCAAAAATTATCCACAAACCCTATTGATTTTCTCTCTCTTTCAAGTTCTAATTGGGGGTAAAACCTAGAGTTTAAAGAACCAAGATAAGGGCTGAGTTATCCAACAAGTAAGGTAAGTTTATTGCTCTATTTCATCCATTTTTTCTGCTTTAAATTCATGGTAATTCGTTCTACGCTTGTAAGAACTCACGGAACGGTGATCGGAAGACGTGAGTTCGAATTATTCACTTGTAGGGGACTGTTTTGTGGACTGTTTTGTGTTGATGCTGGGCTGCGTGTTTTACTAATGATTTGTGGAGTTTTTGAGGAGGAAGGGTGTGGAAAAACACCATATATATGTAGGATGGCTGGCTGGTTGTTCGTCGTAATATTTTCGAGTCGTTTGACACTACTACGGTGGTCATTTTGTGTATAAAGAGATTGCGGTGTGTTGGGCTGTTTTGTGATTGTTTTAACTTGTATGAAGTCATATATATAGGGGAGGTGTTTTCAGTTTCATTGTAAAATATGTTATGGTCGATACATAATAGTTATGACACTTAAACGATAACGATAGTGTCGTTTCTCTTATTGTAGATTAAGGAGTCATGACATTTGTATAGCTTGAGGTTGGGCAGTATATATACAAGGTATGTGAGGCTATCCCTTTCCTTCTTTTTCACGACTCCGATTATACATAATGCAATGAACGAGCTTCTAAAGATACTCTACTCTTAGAAGCTAGCAGTATTTACATTGTTTCCCTTCTTATGGAACAATTGATGTTGAGGTCTCTTCTCTTATTCTTATGTTATCAATGTTGTTGGTGCTTCCTGATTCTTATAAGATTCTTGATAAGAGTTAGTCCTAATAACGTGTACGAAGAATATCGACCTTACGTCACTCCGAAAGGTTCAGAATATTATTCCAATGAGTCCTACATGCATTATATATATATATATATATATATATATATATATATATATTTTACTCTACCAAGCCGCGCTATAGTCGGCCAGGTATGGCACCTATTATGCAACCACTGATCAGTTGGGTTTTACCGAGTTTCACGTGGTCGGGTACATTTTACCGAGCCTATAACGGCCGGGTACGATATGATGATGTTGCCCATAGAGGCGTATGTTTTAAAAGTTTATGTATATATATGTATGTATCACGCATTTTATGTCAGTAGCCCTCAGAGCTACCCAGATGTTAGAGGTTGTATATACTCTATCCCTGTTTACATTATTGTTCTTACTTATGCTTTCCTTCCTTACACACTCAGTACTTTATTCGTACTGACGTATTTTTTATTTGTGGATGCTACATGTCGTGTTGCAGGTCTTGATAGACAGGTAGACGCAGTTCCCCCACCACAGTAGGCTTCCCAGTTCAGCGGCTATTTGCAAGATCCCTTCTTCGGACTTGCCGTGGTCTTGGTATGCATTTTTGTTATAGATATTATGGGTATGTCGGGGCCCTGTTCTCGTAATGTTGCATCACTTATGCACCTTTAGAGGCTCAGAGATAGGTGTCGACTCATGTATTGTTTGGTATGCCTTGTTGGCTAATTTTTATTGTATAGTCTTTCATGGCAGCGTTGTAGCTCGTACCTTATATGTAGTTTCTTAGTAGTCTTGTCACCCCATGTGATGTATGTTCCTGTCATTATCTTTCATTCTTGATTTTTCAGGATCCATATCTACCATTTATATTGATCCCCTCGGCCCTTAAAGATAATAAAGAAGGTTAAATAAAATGCACATTGGTGCTCAGCAAGTATCGCCCGGGTGCTAGTCATGATCCTTCAGTTTGGGTTGTGACACCTTTATATAGTAGAGGAATTCTACTTATGGTACAATTCTAATTACAAAAGGAGATCCCATAATTAGCTAAACAATCGTTCTTTATTTGATTCGTTCAGATATTTTAGCCATGATTGTCGACCAGTCACGGATATCTCGCCTTCTGTTATCACATTAATTGTGGTCTTACTCGATGTCTACCTTGTTTGGCCTCGATTCTTACTGGTTTCGATCTCGACAGGTACCCCAAATTCCCAGCTCGGTACCTTATCCTCGTGCCTCAACCCGATCTACTACGGGCTCGACCTTCGATACATCTCCCTAGACTCGGTCAAATAGTAAAATCGGGTTGGCCCGGTTTTAGCCGTATACCGATATTCCCCTCATTTTTTAGAGTATAATGACAAGAAAGGAATTGAGTCTTCAATTTTTACCTCGACTTGTCATGATGTCACCCCCATGACATAAGCAACAGAAGTGACTGAAACGTCCAGTTGGTACAGCTCCTCAAGTTATTAATGTCTGTCAGCTGGTGGTGGCCACTAGTGCTCTTGAACCGTCACCGTGAATCCCATAAATAGGCCTCTTTTTACACTCTTTCAAACTTTACCTTCAATCTTTTATAATCTCCAAAGCTTTTTACTTCTTTAAAGTTCTTCCGTTCTGCAAAATCTTCACGTTTCGTTGTTAACCCCTTCTCAAAACACCAAGTCCTATTATTTTCTTCTTTCTTCAAACTCAAACCAAATGGAGAATACGTCAAAAATCGTACCACAAAAAGAAACCGTTTTATAATCGCGGCCAGCGAGCGACAAAACACCAGTGAATTCGCGCCCTGAGGAGTGTGTTCCCGGGGTTGCGTCGTCACCTCCGACTTTAAGATCGAGAAAACTTCATCAGTCCCTGGTCGATGCGAGCAAGTGTCGAGGTATCTATGCTAGATAACTAACAATTTCCTTAAGTACGTGAAGAAAGACTAAAACTAGAAAGGCAAAGAGGTGGTAATTCCGGCCCCCAAAGAAAACATCGCTACCCACGTGGAAGGGTTTTTGAGTGTTTATACTTACCCTTTCACGCTGGGCCCCCTCGATTCCACTATCGTTGATTTCTTCCGCAACTACCAAATAACCTCAGGTCAAATCCATCCCTCTTTTTGGCGGATTGATATCATGCTCCAATTTTTCGTGAGCAAGGTCGAGGGGCTTCCTTTCACCCTTGACCATCTGTTCAGGTTGTACAGCCTCTGACTTTATCAAAAAACTTTGTTTCTTTATGCCTTTGCATAAAATTGTTCGAGAGTTTGAACAATTCGGTACCCTTAAGGTTTTCGAGGGTTGATGTTATCGAAACCTTTGTAATTTTGCCGAGGATAGCCTCTTTAACCGGTTTTGGTGAAAATATTCGAAGGCCTGTTTTATTACGCAATCCGAACGTCTCCGAACCTTGTTAATTTGGTCGTAGCCTTTAGCGTGGGATTTGCCTCTTGGGCTTGTTTCCCGTTTACACTTCGAAATGTCAGTCCCCGAGTGGGGTGGTCGTGGCCTATAAAATCGAGGGGTGCCTTTTTTAAGGTCTTACAATATTGAGGCTTTAGTAATTCGATTATGTCAATTTTTTGGACGGCAGTCCTCAAGTGTGGGGTTAGTTATTTGAACTTCAGTTGTGATCGGCCCTTAAGCATGTTTCCACAATAGATCAAAAGTATGAAATTGTAAAGTAAATTTTTTTCTAAGGCATGAAATATTTGGCAAGGAAACTTACTTCTCTCAATAGATTATACATGCGTACATGTTTTCCATTAGGGCTCGAGTAATCTACATGGGCACGGTTCATTCAATCGTTTTGTCCTTACATACAAAATTTACCTATGGAGACCTTGTTGACACGAAGTAATTTCCTTGTAACAAAGTTGACAATCGAGGATGATGCCCCGCAATATTCAAGGTTGATTGAAAAGAATCCTCGGATACTGTTGAATTGCTCTAAGTTAGCACGAACAATGGTTGCCTCGTTAAAAACCTTGGCGGAAAAACCCATTTGGGACAAAAAAGGGTCTAAGGGAAAAAGAGTGTAACGCGTGCTTTCAGATCTAAGGACTTTGTGTTGAAGAATCACTCGATATCTTCGATTGGACACCTGCAATTGGTTAGTATAAAATATGAATGAAAATGGAGAAGGTAGTACCTTAGCAGTAATATCGTTTGAGGAGTGATATGTGTCAATTATTTGGTAATTGCTCGTCGTTCATCGTACCAAGTTTGTAGGATCCCTTTTCGACAATATCGAGGACCTGATGCGGTCCCTCCCAGTTTAGGCCAACTTTTGCTTCGTTCGGGTTTCGAGTATTGAGGGTGTCTTTTCTCAGAACTGAGTCCCCGATTTTAAAGTGTCGAATATTGGCTCTTCGATTGTAATACCTTTTGATCCGATGTTTCTGTGCCGCCATTCGAAGGAGGGATCCTTCCCATCCTTCATCTAGCAATTCGAGGCTTGTATTGATAGCATCATGGTTTGACTCTTCTGTTGCATACCAAAACCTAAAGCTAAGTTACCTGAATTCGACTGGGATCAGAGCTTCGGCACCATAAGCTAAAAAGAGCGGTGTTGCCCCCGTACTTGATTTCGACGTTGTACGGTATGCCCATAGGATGTCGGGCAATATTTATCTCCATTTTCCTTTAGAATTGGTCAATATTTTCTTTAGATCTTGAATGATGGTCTTGTTTGTCGATTCGGCCTGTCCGTTCCCACTAGGATGATACAGCGTTAATAGGATCCTTTTAAACTTGTGGACTTCGAGAAACTTAGTCACTTTGTTGTCGACGAATTGCTTCCCATTGTCGCATACGATCTCGCACACATCCCGAATTGACATATAATGTGGTCCCAGATGAAGTCTATGACTTATTTTACTCTGAATTTCTCGAAGGCTTGTGCTTCAACCCACTTAGATAAATAGCTAGTCATAAACAAAATGAATTGAGATTTACCTGGGGTCGATGGGAGAGGGACGATGATGTCCATTCCCCATTTCATGAACGGCCATGGAGGTAATACTGAGTGTAGTTTCTCCCCTGGTTGGTGAATCATTGGCGCTATCTTTGACATTTGTCGCACTTTCGAACAAACTCTTTTGTATCTTTTTTCATATTGGCCCAATAGTATCCATCTCTGATGACTTTGTGAACCAATGAATCTGCACCGAAATGATTTCTGCAAGTGCCTTATGAATTTCTCGTAGGACGTAGTCGGTATCTCTTGGACCCAAAAATATTTCCAATGGTCNAGTTTAACATGGGATATACCTTACATTTGATGCGCTTTAATGATAAAATTACACTTATTATGTGCTTAATGGAGTTATTTCATGTGTAGGTGAAGCGAAGATGGAAACGGGGCTAAAAGGATGCAAATACATCGAAAAATACGCGAAAGGAGACACCCGGGCGAGAGCCGGGCGATAGAGCCAAACAGCCTGCCCTACCCTGGCGTTAGCCAGGTGTTAGGGCTGAAATGACAGCCCTACCCTGGCGTTAGCCAGGCGTTAGGGCTGAAACGCCAGCCCTACCCTGGCGTTAGG
>ML316071.1:33569-51233 GCA_005239505.1 Nicotiana paniculata | reverse complement strand
GCTGAGATTGATCTTAACTTAAACGGGGTCGTTTTGGTGGTGTAGGGGCAGGCCGGGTTGTGGCGTGTTTTGGCATGGATCGATGCGGGTAATGAGAGGGATTTTGGGCTGGTCCAGATTTCGTGTTAGGGAGAAGGGAGTTTGGGCCTGGGTAATTTGGCCGAGGTCCGATTTTAAACCTATTTTAACTCTAACACTTAATAAAAAAAATGTAGTGATTAATTCTACCTTAGTTTTTGTCTAATTATAAATTAATTAAGAGTAATATCATTTAATTTAATACGCATATCATTTAAGGAACAAATTTCACAATTTCGTTAGAAAAAATGAACAAATTAATCATTAAATCTACATTGTGTCAAATAATCAACATTTTTGTTGTTATTTATTTCAATCGATTACAAGTAATATATTAATTAACTTTAGTTTAAATTTAATTAATGAGTAAATTAAAGGTTGAAATTTCTAGTTAAAAAATGTGATTATTTGAAGCATAATTTTTCGTAATTTTCCAATAAAAAATGATTGAAGTTATGCACCGAATCATGCAACTTTAAATCATTTATGAATTTTAAAAGACAAATTGTGATTTATGTAATGAAAATAATTCACACACAGACATTGAGATTCAACAAAGGTTTATAATCATTAATTAATTTATTGAATTTTGTAGGAATATATAGTAGGTTAAAAATTACATGCTCACAATGCCGACCTCTCTCACGTGGTAGATTTCATCACCATTCAGCTGGATGATAGGTTGGGTTACGAGGAGGAGCCAGTTGCCATTATTGACAGGCAGGATCGCCAGTTGAGGTCCATGAGAGTTTCTGTCGTAAATGTCCAGTGGAGGGGCCAACCAGTCAAGGAGGGGACTTGGGAGTCCGAGGAGGACATGCAGAGCATATATCCACACCTATTCATCACTCCAGGTATGATTCTAGACTCGTTCAAGGACGAACGTTTGTTTAAGAGGTGGAGAATGTAACGACCCGACCGGTCATTTTGTGTTCTAGAACCCTGTGCCCCTAAATGAGACTTCCCATAGTTGCTTTTACTGAGTTATGACTTGCGGGGACAGGTGGTTCGAGGTTTGGAAGAGTTTAGAGTAGTAGAGGAACACTTAGTTCCTTAAGGTTGGCTTTTAAATCCAAGTTTGACTTCGGTAAACAATTTTAGCAAATGACCTCGGAATTGAGATTCGGAGGTTCAAGTAGGTTCGTATGGTGATTTTGGACCTGGGCGTAAGTTCGGAACGGGTTTTGGATGACCCGGGAGCATTTCAGCACCAAATAATGAAGTAAGAGTTTCCTTAAGTTCAAATTCTGGTTTGGAACGTGATTTTTATGTTATCGAGGTCCGAATAGAATTCCGAGACTGGGGATAGTTCCTTCATATCATTTAGGACTTTCTTGCAAAATTTGGTGTCATTCCGAGTAGTATAGGTAGGTTCAGCGTAATGAAAGCGAATTCAAGAACTTAAAGTTCTTAAGTTTGATTCTATAGGTTTAGAGGTGTAATTTTTAGTTTTAGCGTTGTTTTAGGCATTCCGAAGGCTCGAGCAAGTCCGTATTATGATTTGCGACTTGTTGGTATATTTGGACGGGGGCTCGTGTGGGCCCAAATGTCGTTCGGACATCGAGCGAGGCCAAAAAGCAGCAAAGATGACTGCTGGTGCACCAGATCTGGTGCGACCGCACCCGCGGAGGCCTAGCCGCAGGTGCTGCCCCAGGTGAGGCTGCCCAATTATCGTAGGTGCGGATCAAAATCTGCAGAAGCGGAGCTGCAGGTGCGAGCCCAGACCCTCTCCCCCATTTCCGCAGATGCGAGACCATAGGTGCGGTCCTCGAGTTGCAGGTGCAAAAAGCCTGTAGGCAGTGAGGTTCTTTTAAAATATGGGATTTAGCCATTTTTCACCACTTCTTCTCCTCCATTGACGATTTTGAGAGCTCACAAGAGGGTATCCGACCTAGTTACCAAAAGGTAAGTAATTCTTACTACCACCTAGCTTAAATACTTGAATTCTTACGTAGATTAACATCCTAAATTAGTATAAATCAAGGGTTAGAGTAAGAACCTAGGGTTTTATGAAATTGAGAGAATTACCAACTAATTAGTTTTGAAATCATGAAAAAACTACATATTATTGATCCTTAGACTATGGGTGAGTGTTTCCTTTGAAAATTTCCGGAATCCGAGCATGTGGGCCCGAGGGTGTATTTTGAGATTTTTCAAAGTAGGTTGAAATAATTAATTAAATAGGGGAATTTAATACTTTTGAGTATATATTAATTTATTTATGCAATATTTGATTAGTTTCGAGTCCTTGGGAGACTAGTTTGGAGTTTCGGGCGCATTCTTGACCCGGAAAGTAGGCTCGACACGAGGTGAGTCTCCTTTCTAACTTTGTACGAGGGAATTGTCCCCATAGGTGAATTAAAAGATTATGTGTTAATGGTTGTGGGGACTACGTACGTACGAAGTGACGAGAGTCCGTACGTAGTGACTATTATTATTATGTCCGGGTAGTTAGGCTCACACCATGCCTTGTGAATTTCCTGAAATCGAATTATAAACTTTACGACTTCATTGTATGCAACTTTGTTTCAAGAAAATCATGTCACTTGTTGTTTTAAGGGAATTGTTAATTTAGAAGGATTTAAAGAAAGATGTTGTTTGCGCATGTGACCGCTTCGCAATTTATATTCCGCGAGCGGAGTGTTACTTTCCCCTACTCTCATGGGAGCGGGCCGTACGCCATGGCAGGTTGATAGATGCATCTATGGTTTGCGACGTTCGTCCCTTCGGCAGTGCACAAATATTGTTATTATGATGGCTCAGGACGGTTTTCCTTATTCCGTTATGCGCATGCTAATTTGCTTGATGTCTTTATGACTTTTGAATTGATAGGTATTCGGGGAAGATGAATTGAGAACTTGCTTATTAGTGTTTCATCACTTCAATTGAATTGCGGTTACATTTCGATATTTACTGCCTTATTATCCTCGCATACTTGTTACCGTTGTTATATCCTGCTTAATTATATTGTTTGGACCCTAGTAAATTTCAAGTCGACCTCTCGTCACTCCTTCTTCGAGATTAGACTGGATACTCACTGGGTACATATCTGTTTATGTACTCATGCTACGTTTCTGTACTTAATTGTATAGGATCTGAGGCAGGTGCATCTGGGTATTAGGCCGGAGCTCGTTCCTAGGGTGTAACCGGGTTAGACTTCACGTTGAGCTGCTTCTCTTGGTGATCCTCAGCAGCACCGCAGAGTTTTCCTTTGTTTATTCCTGTCTATTTCTTTCAGACAGAAGGCAACTTATTTCATCTTTTGTTATACTCTACTAGTATGCCTGTAGACTTGTGACACTAGTTCCTGGCACACACGTAGTGGACATTTTATTTTTGGGCTGTAAATATTGGTTTATGATCCTTTATGGCTATTTCTGTTTAAGTTAGTCAAATTTAATCGTTTCTACTTAATGTCTTAAACTTGAAATTGGTAAGTGTTGGAAATGTTTTGCAAATTAAGTGAAATTCACAAGTAAGTTAAATGTTGGCTTGGCCGACCACGGTGATAGGTGCCATCACGATATGAGTTAAGATTTGGGTCGTGAAACTGTATTATTAAGCATAAAGGGGTTTGTTGTTCCATTCAAAAAGCGAAGGGCGTATTCTTTCCCAATCCCAAAAGGTAAAGGGTTAAATGAAATTTACTCTTGAGGAAGTTTTCTCATTATAAACATATACTACCCCAATTTTCTCCCAGACGCTTACTCCTGATTATGCCTTGAGAACAAACCTGGCAGAAATTTTTTCAATAACAATCTAGAAGTAATTTCAACTGATATTAAAAACTGAACCCATATATTCAATTCAATGGAGAACCAACAGTAAATTGCGAAGTTGTTGAAATAATTGGCATCTTCTATTTTTGTTAGTTTTTCTTATTGGGGAAATCAACATTGAACGGGAAGGTGCACAAAACTTCGATTAATGAAGGCTTATAAATAAAAACAAAATCACTATGAAAGCAATATAGAGCTCAAATAATGTCAAATAAACTGACGAAATACTGATAAGAAATCTAATACTGTAATGACCCGACCAGTCGTTTTGCGTTATCGGACCCCGTTCCCCTAAATGATACTTCCCGTAGCGGCTTATTATGATTTATGACTTGCGGGATTCGGAAGAGTTTGGAATGGTATAGGAACACTTGGTCAACATTTTGAGTAAACGACCTTGGAATCGAGTTTTGACGGTTCCAGTAGCTTCGTATGGTGATTTCAGACTTGGGTGTATGTTCAGTATGGGTTTTGGATGACTCGAGAGCGTTTCAGTGCCCAATAACGAAATAAGAATCTCCTTAAGTTCATATAGTGATTTGGGACGTGTTTTTGTGTTATCGAGGACCGGACAGAATTTCGAGACCGGGAATAGTTCAGTTATGTCATTTATGACTTGCTCGTAAAATTTGGTATCATTCCGAGGAGTATAGGTTGGTTCAACGCATTGATATCGAATTTAAGAACTCGAAGTTCTTAAGTTTGATTCTAGGGGTTTAGAGGTGTGATTATGAGTTTTAGCATTGTTTTGGGTGTTCCGAAGGCTCGAGCGAGTCGTATTATGATTTGGGACGTGTTGGTACATTTGGACGGGGGCTCGGGTGGGCCCAGGTGCCTCTCGGACACAAAACGAGGCTAAAAACCAGCTGAAGCAGTTGCTGGTGCACCTGATATGGTGTGACCACAGGTGCGGTTGCCCAGTCGCATGTGCGGGACCGCTCATGCGGTCCTAGCCTCACAGGTGCGGCTTCAGATGGGATGCCCTCTTCTCGTAGGTGCGGGCCCTTTCCCGCAAGTGCGGACTCCGCTCCGCAGGTGCGAGTCTAGGCCCTTTGTCCCATTTCCATAGGTGTGAGCATTTACTCGCAGATGCGGAACCACTGTAGGCAGTGAGTTCTTTAAAACACGGGAAATGTTCATTTTCCTCCAGTTTCTTCCACCATAGACGACCTAGAGAGCTTGGAAAGGAACTCCACGACCTAGCTACTGAAAGGTAAGTGAATTCTACCCTAATGTTATCTTAATGCATGAATTCTTAGTTAAATTAACTAAATTAGTGAAAATTAAGGTTAGAGTATTAACCTAGGGCTTATGAAGATTTAGGAAATTACCCATTTATTAGCGATGAAATCATACAAAATCATGTAATAATGATCCTTAAGTTATGAGTACGAGTTTCCTTCGAACATTTCTGAGATCTGAGCATGCGGGCCCGGGGGTGAATTTTGGGATTTCTTCAAGTAAGATAAAATAATTAAGTAAATAGGAGAAATTCATACTTTGGGTATAAATTGATGAACTTGTGTAACATTTGACCAGTTTCGAGTCCTTGGGAGACAAGTTTGGAGATTTGGGCGCATTCTTGACCCGGAGAGTAGGTTCGACACGAGGTGAGTCTCCTTTCTAACCTTGTAAGAGGGAATTGTCCCCCTAGTTGATTTAAATGACTATGTGTTAATGTTTGCGGGGGCTACGTGCGTACAAAGTGACACGAGTCCGTACGTAGCGGCTATTATTGTTATGTCCGGGTAGTTAGGCCCCCATCATGATTTGTTATTTTTCCTCGAAATGAATTATATGCTTACAAATTTATGTTATATGCAACTTTGTTTCCCCGAGATCATGGAAAATGGTAATTAAAGGAATTGTTCAACTGAAAGGTAATTTAAGAAGATATTGTATGTGCATGTGACCGCTTCACAATTTACATTATGCGAGCGGAGTGTGAGTTCCCCCACTCTCATGGGAGCACGCCGTACGCCACGGCGGATTGAAAGATGTACATTTATGGTTCGGGCTGTTCGACCCCCGACAGTGCACAAATATGGTTATTATGATGGCTCAGGACGGTTGTCCTTACCCCGTATGCGCATGCTAACTATTCAATGAAATCATGAATATTGAATTGACAGACATTTGGGGGAAAATGAAGTAGTAATTGTTTATTTACTTCCAGTATTTATTTAAGTTACTATTTGATATTCACTGCTTTATTGTCCTCATATTCCTATTGTTTTTATCATGTTCTGTTAAATTATATTGTTGGACCCTAGTAAGTGTCAGGTCGACCTCTCGTCACTACTTCTTTGAGATTAGACTGGATATTCACTGGGTACATATTTATTTATGTACTCATGCTATGCTTATGTACTTAATTGTACAGGTTCTGAGGCTGGTGCATCTGGTTATCAGACCGGAGATCGATTCTGAGTATAGTTGGACCTGACTTCACGGTGAGCTGCTTCTCCTGACGATCCTCAGCAGCACTATGGAGTCTCTTTTGTTATTTCCCGTCTATTACTTTCAGACAGTGGGACAGTTCTATTATATCTTTTGAATATTCAGCTAGTATGCCCGTAGGACTTGTGACACTAATTCCTGGCACACACGTGGTAGATATTATGGTTACGGGCCTGTATATATATATATATCGGATCATGCCTTTTTATGAATCCTTTTGTTCAAATTGGCTAATTACCCTTTTCATTTAAATGTTTTTTAAGCTTTAAAACTGGTTACGCGGCGGGATGTTTAATTAAACGTGGGAAAAATTCTTAGTAATTCAAGAGTTGGCTTGCCTGGCCCCGGTGTTGGGCGCCATCACGACCTGAGTTGGGATTTTGGGTCGTGACAACATGGTATCATAGCTCTAGGTTCATGTAGGTCTCACGAGTCACGAGCAGACCCATTAGAGTCTTGCGGATCGGTACAGAGACGTTTGTACTTATCTTCAGGAGGCTATAGGGTGTTAAGAAACCTCTCTTTTATTCATATTCTATCGTGCAGTCGATGGTATACTAAATCTCACTCTTCAATTATCTCCCAGATGGTGAGGACGCGCGCAACTGACGTTCCAGACTCGGGAGTTGCTGCTACCCCCGCCGTTCGAGGCTGTGGCAGAGGCTGGGGGAGGGCACCGACCCGAGGTAGGGGACGAGGGTGTCCCAGAGCTATTCCAGTTGCACCACCAGTGGAGGACCCCATCATACAGGAGCAGGGCGAGGTTCCCCCAGCAGATCCTGCTCCAATGGACTTTATGATGGCTCCAGGCTTGCAGGAGGTCATAGGTCGTATGATGCAGTTTATGGACACTATGTCCCAGGCCGGCTTATTTCCAGCGGATCCTGCCACATCTCAGGCGAGAGGGGGAGCCCAGACCCCTACCGCCTAGGCCGCAAGTCAGGCAGCAACAGTACATCATACCCCGGGTACACTGCCCGTGGGTGGGGCCCAGCCTGTAGCAGCAGCACCTGAGCCAAGACCAACTGCGGACGGCGACCCGTAAAAGTTATTGGATAGATGGACTCGATTGCACCCTCCTGTTTTCGGGGATGAGCGAGGCGAGGATGCCCAGGATTTTATTGACCGGTGCAGGGACTGACTACACAATATGAGGATATTAGAGTCCCATGGAGTGGACTTCACTCCCTTCTAGTTAGAGGGCAGGGCTCGCAGATGGTGGCAGTCTTATATCCACAGCAGGCCGGCAGATTCTCCTCTTATCTCTTGGGGGAAGTTCACTCAGCTATTCCTAGACACATATATCCCACCCTCTGAGAGAGAAGAGATAAAGTATCAGTTTGAGCAGCTGGAGCAGGGGAAGATGTCAGTGACATATTATGAGGCTAGATTTTCAGAGCTGTCTCGCCACACACTTATGATACTACCCACTGATGCTGAGAGAGTACAGAGATTTGTAGTTGGGTTGCGTCCAGGTATTAGGTCCACCATGGCCCGAGAGGTGGAGATGGTACTCCCTATCAGCTTGTGGTGGAGATTGCTCGCAACATCGAGGGTTATTGGTTGAGGAGCAGGGAGCAGGGGCAACATGATAACAGGGCCAGATTTTTCGGGGATTTCAGAGGTGCCCTAGTAAGGGGCAGAGGCCATTTTGGTAAGGGTCATCCCATCATGCCTCTATATTCAACACCCACACCACCTCCCCGAGGTGTTCCAGTGAGGCCTTATTTCAGCTATGCCAGAGCGTTCCTACCGTCCTCCAGCCATTCAAAGTTCATCCGATGGTTATTATAGTCATCAGGGATCCTCCAGTCCCTACTTCAGTGCTATGCTAGAGAGTACACATCGCCCTCCAGCTATTCAGGGTTCTTCTTCGGGGCAGCAGGCTATGATACTTGGAGGTTGTTATGAGTGTGGGGATACAGGTCATCAGAAGAGGTTTTGTCCCAGACGTCGGGGCAAAGCAGTGCAGTAGGGTTATCAGCCTATGGGTCCAGCACCAGCAGTTCGGCCACCCAGAGGTGGAGGACAGGTCGGCAGGGGTCGTCCTAAAGGTGGAGGCCAAACAGGGGGAGGGGGGGTCAGTCAGCTCATGTTCATTCCGGCGGAGCTCAATCGTCCGACGCTCCAGCTAGTTTCTATGCTATTTCGGCCAGATCAGATACAGTGGCCTCAGATACCGTGATCACAGGTATTATTTCAGTATGTGGTAGAGAGGAATCTGTGTTATTCGATCCAGGATCCACCTATTCATATGTCTCAGCCCTATTTGCTCATTTCCTGGATGTTTCTCGTGAGTCCTTGGGTTCTCCTATATATGTGTCCACTCCTGTGGGCGATTCTGTGGTGGTAGACCGGATCTATCGATCTTGTGTGATCACCTTCTGTGGGTTCGAGACCAGAGTGGACCTCTTGTTGCTCGACATGGTTGATTTCGAGGTTATTCTAGGCATGGATTGGCTATCTCCCTATCATGGCGTGCTAGATTTCCATGCCAAGACAGTTACTCTAGCCATGCTCAAGTTGCCTAGGCTGGAGTGGAGGGGTTCCTCAATTAGTGTCACCGGTCGGGTTATTTCATTCCTGAACGCTCGACATATGGTCAACAAGGGTTGTCTGGTGTATCTTGCTTATGTGCGGAACACCACCGTCGAGTCTCCGATGATTGATTCAGTGCCAATGGTTCGAGAGTTTGCTGATGTGTTTCCTTCAGACCTTCCGGTCTTGCTTCCGGATCCTGATATTGATTTCTGCATTGATCTAGCTCCAGGAACTCGGCCTATTTTCATTCCCCCGTACCGTATGCTCCAAAAGAGTTGAAAGAGTTGAAGGAGCAGCTTAAGGAGTTGTTGGATAAGGGTTTATCATACCGAGTGTATCGCCATGGGGTGCTCCAGTTCTATTTGTGAAAAAGAAAGATGGGTCTATGCAGATGTGTATTGATTATCTCCAGTTGAACAAGGTCACTATTAAGAACAAGTATCCTTTGCCGCGCATAGATGATTAGTTTGACCAGTTTCAAGGTGCTCGGGTGTTTTCTAAGGTTGATTTGAGATCAGGGTATCATCAGCTGAAGATTCAGGACTCGGATGTTCCGAAGACTGCTTTTCGTACGAGATATGGCCACTATGAGTTCCTGGTGAAGTCCTTTGGCTTGACTAATGCCCCAGAAACATTTATGGACTTGATGAGTAGGGTGTTCAGGCCATACATTGATTATTTTGTCATTGTCTTCATTGATGACATTCTCATTTACTCACGTAGCCTGGGAGAGCACGAGCAGCATTTGAGAGTTGTGCTCCAGACTTTGCGGGAACAGAAGCTATATGTTAAGTTCTCCAAGTGTGAGTTCTGGTTGGATCCTATGGCATTCTTGGGTCATGTGGTATCCGAAGAGGGTATCAAGGTTGATCCTAAGGAGATTGAGGCAGTTCAGAGTTGGCCACGTCTTACTTTAGCTACAGAGATCAGGAGCTTTTTGGGCCTAGCAGGTTATTATCGCCGATTTGTGGAGGGGTTCTCTTCTATTGCAGTCCCATTGACTAGATTGACTTAGCAGAATGCCCCGTTCCGATGGTCCGACGAGTGTGAGGTGACCTTTCAGAAGCTCAAGACAGCATTGACCTCAGCACCAGTTCTGATATTGCCTTCCGGTTCTGGGATGTATACTGTGTATTGCGACGCTTCATGCGTTGGTTTGGGATGTGTGTTGATGCAGGAAGGGACAGTAATTGCTTATGCTTTGAGCCAGCTGAAGGTTCATGAGAAGAATTACCTTATGCACGATTTAGTGTTGGCGGCGATTGTTCATGCTCTTAAGATTTGGAGGCACTACCTGTATGGGGTGTTCTGTGAGGTTTATACCGACCACCACAGCTTGCAACACTTGTTCAGATGGAGGGATCTTAATTTGAGGCAGCGCAGGTGGCTTGAGTTATTGAAGGATTATGACATCACCATTATTTATCAACCCGGCAAGGCAAATGTGGTAGCAGATGCTTTGAGTAGAAAGGCGGAGAGTATGGGTAGCTTGGCTTATATTGCAGCAGAGGAGAGACCTCTAGCCTTGGACATTCAGTCCTTGTCTAATCGCCTTGTGAGGCTAGACCTTTCAGAGCCTTACCGAGTCCTAGCACATGTGGTTTCTCAGTCTTTGTTAGTGGGAGAGATTAAGGCTCGGCAGTATGATGATCCGTGCTTGGTAGAGCTACGGGATACAGTGGTTCAGGGTGGTGCCAAGGAGGTTATTATTGGTGATGATGGTGTTCTGAGGCTTCAGGACCGGTTATGTGTTCCTAATGTCGATGGCCTAAGGGAGAGGACCCTAGAGGAGGCACACAGTTCGCAGTATTCTGTTCATCCTGGTGCTACGAACATGTATCTTGATTTGAAGCAGCATTTCTGGTGGAGGCGGATAAACAAGGAAATAGTGGGGTATGTGGCTAGATGTCTTAATTGCCAGCAGGTCAAGTATGAGCACCAAAGTCCAGGAGGCCTACTTCAGCAGATGCCCATTCCTGAGTGGAAGCGGGAGCGCATCACTTGATGCGGTTTGGTTCATTGTGGATAGGTTGACCAAATCGGCGCATTTCATTCCAGTGGCTACTACTTATACTTTTGAGAGGTTAGCCCAGATCTATATTCGGGAGATAGTCCGGTTTCACGCTGTGCCGATGTCCATTATATTAGATCGAGGTCCTCAGTTCACACCGCACTTCTGGAGAGCGTTGCATAGTGAGTTGGGCACCCAGATAGATCTCAGTACAGCATTTCACCCTCAGACTGATGGTCAATCAGAGCGTACAGTTCATAAATTGGAGGACATGCTCAGGGCATGTGTGATTGACTTTGGAGGTCAGTGGGACCAGTTCCTGTCTTTGGCCGAGTTTGCATACAATAACTTATCAGTCCAGCATCGAGATGGCTCCATTTGAGGCTTTGTACGGTCGGCGATGTCATTCTCCTATCGGGTGGTTTGATCCTGGTGATGCTAAGTTGTATGTCACGACCTGGTGAAGGATGCCTTAGAGAAAGTGAAGTTGATTCAGGAGAGGCTCCGCACGACGCAGCCCGGACAGAAGAGTTACGTGGATCAAAGGGCGCGTGATATAGCATTTATGGAAGGAGACAAGGTTCTGCTGAAAGTTTCGCCGATGAAGGGCTTTATGAGGTTTGGGAAGAAGGGCAAGCTGAGCCCACGATTTATAGGTCCTTTTGAGTTATTGAGGCGAGTTGGAGAGGTTGCCTATGATCTTGCTTTACCTCCCAGTTTATTAGGAGTTAATCCGGTTTTTCATGTGTCCATGCTCCGGAGATACCACGCCAACTTCTCTCACGTGGTTGATTTCAGAATCATTCGGTTGGATGAGAAGCTGGGCTACGAGGAGGAGCCAGTTACTATTATTGACAGGCCGGATCGCCAGTTGAGATCCAAGAGAGTTTCTGTCGTAAAGGTCCAGCAGAGGGGCCAACCAGTTGAGGAGGAGACTTGGGAGTCCGAGGAGGACATGCATAGAAGATAATCACACTTATTCAGCACTTCAGGTATGATCCTAGACCCGTTCGAGGACCAACGTTTGTTTAAGAGGTGGAGAATGTAACGACCCGACCGGTCGTTTAGCGTTAGATCCTGTTCCCCTAAATGAGACTTCCGATAGCGGCTTATAATGATTTATGACTTGTGGGGATAGGTGGTTCGGGATTCGGAAGAGTTTGGAATGGTATAGGAACACTTGGTTCCTTGAGGTTGGCCTTTTAGGACAAGTTTGACTTCGGTCAACATTTTGAGTAAACGACCTCGGAATCGAGTTTCGACGGTTTCGGTAGCTTTGTATGGTGATTTCGGACTTGGGCGTATGTTCGGAATGTGTTTTGGATGACCCCAGAGCGTTTGTGCGCCCAATAGCGAAATAAGAATCTCCTTAAGTTCATAATGTGGCTTGGGATGTGTTTTTGTGTTATCGAGGTCCGAACGGAATTTCGAGACCGGGAATAGTTCTGTTATGTCTTTTATGACTTGCTCGTAAAATTTGGTATCATTTCGAGTAGTATAGGTCAGTTTGGCACATTGATATCGAATTCAAGAACTCAAAGTTCTTAAGTTTGATTATAGGGGTTTAGAGGTGTGATTTTGAGTTTTAGCGTTGTTTTGGGTGTTCTAAAGGCTCGAGAAATTCCGTATTATGATTTGGGACTTGTTGGTACATTTGGACGGGGGCTCGGGTGGGCCCAGGTGCCTCTCGGGCACTAAATGAGGCTAAAAACCAGCTGTAGCAGTTGCTGGTGCACGTGATCTGGTGTGACCGCAGGTGCGGTTGCCCAGTCGCAGGTGCGGCTTCAGATGGTTGTCCTCTTCTCACAGGTGCGGGTCCTTTCCCGCAGGTGCGGACTCCATTCTGTAGATTCGAGTCCAGTCCCCTTGTCCCATTTCCGCAGGTGCAAGCATTTACTCGCAGGTGCGATCCTTGAGCCGCAGGTGCGGAACCACTGTAGGCAGTGAGTTCTTTAAAACACGGGAAATATTCATTTTCCTCCATTTTCTTCCACTATAGACGACCTAGAGATCTTGGAAAGGAACTCCACGACCAAAGGTAAGTGAATTCTACCCTAATGTTAGTTTAACGCATGAATTCTTAGTTAAATTAACCATCTAAATTAGTGAAAATCAAGGTTAGAGTATTAACCTAGGGCTTATGAAGATTTAGAAAATTACCCATTTATTAGCGATGAAATCATAAAAATTCATGTAATAATGATCCTTAAGTTATGAGTACGAGTTTCCTTCTAAAATTTCCGAGATTCGAGCATGCGGGCCCAGGGGTAAATTTTGGAATTTCTTCAAGTAGGATGAAATAATTATGTAAATAGGAGAAATTCATACTTTGGGTATAAATTGATGAACTTGTGTAACATTTGATTAGTTTCGAGTCCTTGGGAGACGAGTTTGGAGATTCGGGCGCATTCTTGACCCGAAGAGTAGGTTTGACATGAAGTGGGTCTCCTTTCTAACCTTGTAAGAGGGAATTGTCCCCCTAGGTGATTTAAATGACTATGTGTTAATGTTTGCGGGAGCTACGTGTGTACAAAGTGATGAGAGTCCGTACGTAGAGGCTATTATTGTTATGTCCGGGTAGTTAGGCCCACATCATGCTTTGTTATTTTTCCTCGAAATGAATTATATGCTTACAAATTTATGTTATATGAAACTTTGTTTCCCTGAGATCATGGAAAATGGTAATTAAAGGAATTGTTCACTGAAAGGTAATTTAAGAAGATATTGTGTGTCCATGTGACCGCTTCGCAATTTACATTCCGCGATCGGAGTGTGATTTCCCCCACTCTCATGGGAGCGGGTCGTACGCCACGGCGGATTGAAAGATGTACATTTATGGTTCGGGCCATTCGACCCTCGGCATTGCACATATATGGTTATTATGATGGCTCAGGCCGGTTGTCCTTACCCCGAATGCGCATGCTAACTTGTTTATGAAATCATGAATATTGAATAGACAGACATTTGGGCACAAATGAAGTAGTAATTGTTTATTTACTTCCAGTATTTATTTGAGTTATAGTTTGATATTCACTGCTTTATTGTCCTCGTATGCCTATTATTTTTATCATGTTCTGCTAAATTATATTATTGGACCCTAGTAAGTGTCAGGTCGACCTCTCGTCACTACTTTTTCGAGATTAGACAGGATACTCACTGGGTACATATTTATTTATGTACTCATGCTACGCTTCTGTACTTAATTGTACAGGTTCTGAGGCTGGTGCATCTGGTTATCAGACCGGAGTTCGATTCTGAGTATAGTTGGACCTGACTTCACGGTGAGCTGCTTCTCCTGACGATCCTCGGCAGCACTATAGAGTCTCTTTTGTTATTTCCCGTCTATTACTTTCAGACAGTGGGACAATTCTACTATATCTTTTGTATATTCAGCTAGTATGCCCGTAGGACTTGTGACACTAGTTCCTGGCACACACGTGGTAGATATTATGGTTACGGGTCTGTATATATATCAGCTCATGCCTTTTTATGATTGCTTTTGTTCAAATTGGCTAATTACCCTTTTCATTTAAATGTTTTTTTAAGCTTTAAAACTGGTTACACGGCGGGATGTTTAATTAAACATGGGAAACATTCTTAGTAATTCTAGTTTGCTTGTCTGACCCCGTTGTTGGGCGCCATCATGACATGAGTTAGGATTTTGGGTCGTGACAAATACTAAACTGATATTATACTTTGAATTTGGTTTGAATTGCACACTTTTTTAGGAAAATAATATTAGTAATTTCATGGATGTGCCTAAAATGTAACATATCGTTAATGGGGAATTATTAATTTATAAAATCAGAATGATAACTCCAGATTGACATAATTTTAGGAGAATTTGTTTTTTGAGTCTTCTATTCATCCATGGCTATTAAAAATATGAAATCCTAACCCTTACACCTTCTATGTCTCTTTTTCCAACCAGGAGAAGGAGAAGGAACAAGATAGCTTAATTTTTCCTTTTTTATGTGATTTTTATGCTGGAAATATAAACTGAATAGAGTTACAAACCAGAAATTGCAGAAATCATAAAAAAAAGTATTCAGAGGAAAATAAGGGAAGCAAAATCAAACCAAGGAAAAACCAAAACAATCACCAAATAAGTGTAACCACAGCAGTAAGGAAAGCAAAATCAAACCAAGGAAGAACCCAAGTAATTACCAAATAATTATAAGGATTCGATTACCCGGAAAAACAGATCAAGCAGAAAGGAAAGACACAAAGTGAGAGCACAGAGTGTAGTATGTCCGTAGGGTCCTGTACCTGGATCTGTGCAAAAGAGCACAGAGTGTAGTATCAGTACAATCGACCCCATGTACTGAGTAAGTGTCCGACCTAACCTCGGCGAAGTAGTGACGAGGCTAGGACACGACAGATAATGTCACATGTGCAGTTTAATATAATAGAACAGGAAATAACAACAGGAAGTAAACATTTAAGTACAATAACGGAGAAACATGCTGGGGTAAATGGGGTACAATTTACTGAAATGATGGGACAAAACAGCAGTTTAAATATCAAAATAACCACAGGATTTAACAACACCGAACAAACAAGTAAATAGAAACGGCACGACATGTCCCCTCGTGCTAAAGTATCACAAACACGGCACATAATGTCCCCTCGTGCTAACATATCATAATCACGACACGAAATGTCCCCACGTGCATAAATATCATCAACACGGCACAAAATGTCCCCTCGTGCATAAATAACATAAACATGGCACGGAATGTCCCCTCGTACATAAAAAACGTAAACATGGTACGGAATGTCCCCTCGTGCATAAACAACATAAACATGGCACAGAATGTACCCTCGTGTATAAACAACATAAACATGGCACGGAATGTCCCCTCGTGCATAAACAACATAAACATGGCACAGAATGTACCCTCGTGTATAAACAACATAAACATGGCACGGAATGTCCCCTCGTGCATAAACAACATAAACATGGCACAGAATGTCCCCTCGTGCATAAATAATATAAACAGGGCACAAAATGTCCCCTCGTGCATAAACAACATAAACAACAGTTTGGCAAGAAAATCAAGAATAAGAATCATAAATCATAACATCCAGGCAAGGGAAGAATCAACAGAAATAATACCATCCCAGCAAGGGACACAACTATAACAAATCTTATTCAAGTGTATAACTTAACAGATTTCCCCTCAACCGAACCAATGCTAAAGTGAAGCTTAATATATAACACAATATATACCAATGAAATCATATAATTCATAATATCCGACTCGCGGGAATGCTTGACCACAACATATAGGTACTCGTCACCTCACCTATACGTTGGACATGAAATTATCACGTAGAAAATAAGACGCAACACCTATTCCCTTAAGTTAAGGTTAGGCCAAACACTTACCTCGACTCCCAAGAATCAAAATCAAGCCTCAAGCACCGCTTTTTCTTTTGAACCCGACTCCAAATCAACTGTATCTAGACATAATTGACTCAATAACATCAATAAATGCTAAACAATTCAATTTCAATGCTTAATTATAGATTTTCCAACATTCTTCCCAAAAATTCAAAAATCGACCCCGGGCCCGCTTGGTCAAAACACGAGGTTCGAACCAAAAACCGATCACCCATTCACCCACGAGCCCGAATATATAATTTGTTTTGAAATCCGACCCCAAAACGAGGTCAAATTTCCAAATAATCAAAAAGCCCCAAGTCTACCTAAATCCTATTTTTCTACCCTTAATCTCATGTTTTAGACCTAGAAATCTAACGGCTGTTGATAAAAATGGAAGAAAACGAGTTTAGGATCACTTACCTATGAAGCTATGGTGATGAAGTTATTCAAAAATCGCCCAAGGAGGTGTGGAGAAGAAGAAGTTTGTGAAAAATGGGTTTAATCCCGTAAGTATTCTGTTTTTGGACTTAAAGAATAGTTGGGCTGAAATGACCTACGCGATCGCGACAAGCTTACCACGATCGCGTAGAGTATCTGAATCTAACCATCGCGATTGTGACCAAGCGACCGCATTCACGTAGAGTATGAGCTACCCAGACCCCTTTAACACTACGCGATCGCGTGAGGCCCTTCGCGGTCGCGTAGAACACTACCCCCAGGCTCCGCAATCGCGACCAAGGCCCTGCGTTCGCGTAGGGTAATTTCCCTCCCCCAGCCATCTGAACATCGTGATCGCGTGAATTGCACCGCGATTGCGAAGGGTAAATTATTAGACACCAGAAACAGCAGCAAAACCAGATTTTTCTAAGTCTAAATCACCTCGACGCCTATTCGAAACACACCCGAGCCCTCAGGGCTCCAAACCAAATATGCACACTACCTCAAAAACATATTACGGACTTATTCGTGTAATCAAATCACCAAAATAATATCAGAAACATCGAATTAAACCCCAAAATCCACGAAATTTTCCAAAACTTCTTTAAACTTCAAAATTTGCATTTTCGGTTCGAATCACATCAAATTAATTCCGTTTGTTACCAAACTTTACAGACATAACAAATATTTTATAATTTCTGTCACACCTCCTTTTTCCGACAAGGGTGGGATATGGGAGTTTTTTCAATTTAAGTGACATTATTCGGATTTGGGATTTATTTATTGGTTTCAGAGTCGCCACCCGGATTTTTTACAGTGTTCCGGGACACCATTTATTTATTGAAATCCCAAACCGAGGAAATTTTGACTCTGTTTAAAATGTCTGCGACCAGAAATCCGAGTAAGGAATTCTGTTAACCCGGGAGAAGGTGTTCGGCACTCCCGAATTTCGTGGTTCTAGCACGTTC
>ML316071.1:911-33563 GCA_005239505.1 Nicotiana paniculata | reverse complement strand
GTGTGATTTTATTTATTGTTTCGAGTTACGGTTGGGTCACATGAAATGTACACCCAAATTCGGATTTACATGTAATTTATTATCTTTCCAACTATAACCTATTCATGAGCAAATAAACCCCATTTTAAAACTACGTGTCAATCCAATCACGTATCTTTCAACTACTGTAATTTATCTTTACAATTAAACTACCAAAAACAAGAGAGAGACAAATCATAAACATTTAGATCATTTTTCTTCTAAAAAAAGAAAACAGAATATGTGGAGTGTACAATGACTCAAAATCTAAAGCTATTTCACAAATTGACACATACAAAGTTATTCTTATCGATTGAGAATGAAACTGGGGATCAAATCCTCAAGTTCTTACGAATCAAACAAGATTTAAAATCTTCAACACTTAAAAACAAATATGCTGAAATGTTGAGCATAACTACTAAACCTATCAAATTATTTTTTATGTAGCTGCTCTCGTGTTTCAACGGTTTAGCTAACTTATGAGACCAACGCAAGTACCCCTTAAGTTAATCCAAAATAAAGATGAACAAGATTGAGAAATACCAAAATCTAAGATGGATTGATAACATGGTATACGACATAATAGTTCTAAAACTAATCTAAGATAAAGCAAGCAAGTAAATTTAATTGAATGAACTATATGTTAGCAAATAATCAAAACGCATGGAGCGTCCTCACCTATCTTCAGTAGGGCAAACAAAATGCTTAAATCACTTAAAGAGATAAATAAGAATCTATACATGTGTTCCTAAACAATCTGAAGCTACCAAGAAAACATTCAATTTTCAAAGCATTTAAGAAATAGAATAACAAACCAAATCTTTAGCAAACTTCAGGAACGAGATAAATGATTAGTACATTTATATAAGATCTACTTTAACGGTCAGCCATAGAAATCTGATAAATCCCTCTCAACAACGCAACATCAATGATCCAATAAAACCAGAGCAATTGATAAGNCAGAATCCTGACCAAATCACCGGAAACTCACAGTCGACTCAGGAAACTCAAGCGAAGCTCAGCAAATCCAAAAAAAAAACAAGCAGATCGACCACAGAATAGAAAAGAAGAAGAAGCTCAAGGGGAAAGGAGTCCGCCGTTTATGGCGTTTTCCGGCCAGATCTGTCACCGGCCAGATTAGTGACGATACGGGGTGAGGAAAATGAGAAGTGGGGTCGTTTTGGTCATGGAAGGTCGCGACAGTCGGCGACGGCAGCGCAAGGAGAAGCCTGTCGATTTTGAATAGGAGGTCGGTGAAGTTGAGGCGACTGTTTAATCCTTGAAAAGAGAGACGTGTGTAGAAGATCAGATTTGTTTTCTTTTGTCTCTGTTTTTCGTTGAATTAGAAGAAGATGGGGGGGGGGGGGGGGTCTGATCTTTTTCTTTTCTTTTTTGAAGATGATAGAGTGAAGGAGAAGAAGGAGGGGTGTCCGCCGTTTTTGGGTCCTAGAAGGGAGGTCCGATCTGCTGGTTCCTTGTGAACGGAGAGGTTAGGTGATGAGGGGATGGAGAAGAACAGGAGAATCTGTTCGTTTCTTCCAGCCATTGCGACGCCGCTGCCTTTTTCTGAAAGGGGGAGCTGGGGGGTCTCTAATTAGGTCTAGGTTGTTTTAATAGGTGAGGGGAAACGGGTCGGGCAGGCGGGTCGTGGGTTCTGGACCGGTTTCCTTTTGGGCTGGGCGGATTTTGGTAAAGAATTGGGCCTGATTGCTGGCCCAAGTCCAATTTTAACCTTAACAACCTTCTCTTCTTTTTATGCTTTTGCAGAATTAGCCACTTTAGACTCAAATTTAATTTAAATCTATCTTTTGGCTAGCCTATGTATTTATTTTATCTAGTTATGGACTAGTATAACCTACGAATGCAATTTTGATTTTTAGAAGATGTATTTGATAATGTAACTAAATCCTAAAAATGCAGTTTAAACCCAAATGGCACGAAATGAAAAAATGAGATAATTTTTTATGATTTTTTCTGTAATTTTAAAGTATTAAACATGCATGAGATACAACTAAATAAAGAAGGTTCCTAAATTTATTAAAAGTTATTTTTGATTATTTTTTCGGAGTAATTTCCTTGTAGGGCAAAAATTGGGTGTTCACAATTTCATTTTCAAAAACCTCTTATATTTTCAGAAAACTGTTTCTTTTAAAAATTCATTTCTCGGACTTGGGACCTCGGAATTCGATTCCGGGAATATGCCCAAGTCCCATATTTTCCTACGGACCCTCCAGGACCGTCATATCATGGGTCCGGGTCTGTTTACCAAAAATGTTGGCCAAAGTCAACTTAATGCAAATTTATCTACAAAATCATAATTTTTATCAGTTTTTTTTTTACATAACGGCTTCTCGGCTATACGCCCGGGATGCGCACGTAAATTGAGGTGAGATAGAAGGAGGTTTCCACGAGCTTGGAACACCAAATTAACTAGAAATATACGAGATGACCTTTGGGGTCATCACAATCTCCACCTCTAAAACAAACGTTCGTCCTCGAACGGACATAGAAAGGTACCTGAATCGGGGAAAAGATGGGGATATCGGCTCCGCATATCGGACTCGAGCTCCTAGGTAGCTGCCTTTACAGGCTGACCTCTCCACTGAAAATGGACCGAAGGATAACTCTTCGATCTCAACTGGCGAACCTGTCGATCTAATATGGCTACCGGCTCTTCCTCATAAGTCAAATCCTTGTCCAACTGGACACTGCTGAAGTCTAGCACATGAGATGGATCGGCAAGATACTTCCGAAGAATAAATTCATGAAACACCGGATGTACAACTGATAAACTCGGTGGCAAAGCAAGTCTGTAGGCCACCTCTCCTACTTTCTCAAGAATCTTAAAGGGACCAATGTACCTAGGGCTCAACTTTCCCTTCTTTCCGAACCTGATCACGCCCTTCATGGGCGACACCCAAAGAAATACTCGGTCTCCAACCATACAGGCCAAATCACGAACTCTGCGGTCTGCATAACTCTTCTGCCTGGACTAAGCTGTACGAAGTCTATCCTGAATGATCTTCACCTTATCCAAGGCATCCTGTACTTAGTCTGAACCCAATAACCTAGCCTCTCCCGGCTTGAACCACCCAACCGACGATCGACACTGCCTACCATACAACGCCTCATAAGGAGCCATCTGAATGCTCGACTGATAGTTGTTGTTGTAGGCAAACTCAGCTAAAGGCAAAAACTGATCCCATGAACCTCCAAAGTCAATGACACATGCTCGCAACATATCCTCCAAGATCTGAATAGTGCGCTGGGACTGTCCGTCCGTCTGAGGATGAAACGTTGTGCTCAACTCAACCCGTGTGCCCAACTCACGCTGAAATACTCTCCAGAAATGGGAGGTAAATTGAGTACCTCGGTCAGAAATAATGGACACAGGCACACCATGCAAGCGAACAATCTCCCTGATATAGATCTTTGCCAACCTCTCTGAAGAATACGAAACTGATATAGGAATGAAGTGTGTTGACTTGGTCAGCATATCCACAATGACCCACACCACATCAAACATCCTCTGAGTATGTGGGAGCCCAACTATGAAATCCATGGTGATACGTTCCCACTTCCACTCAGGAATCTCAATCTGCTACATCAAACCACCGGGTCTCTGGTGCTCGTACTTAACTTGCTGACAGTTCAAGCACCGTGCTACATATGCCACAATATCTTTCTTCATCCTCGCCACCAATAATGCTGCAACAAATCCTGATACATCTTTGCGGCGCCCGAATGAATGGAATACCGGGAACTATGGGCCTCCTGCAATATCATCTCACGAATCCCATAAACATCAGGCACACTAATACGACCCTGCATCCTCAAGACTCCACCATCATCAATCGTCACCTGCTTGGCACCTACCTGCCGAACCGTATCCCTAAGAACACATAAATGACGATCATCATATTGTTGGTCCCGAATACGATCAAACAATGAAGAACGAGTCACGGTATAAGCCAAAACACTGCCAGTCTCAGAAACATCCAATCTCATGAACCAATTGGCTAAAGCCTGAACATCCAAAGCAAGTGGTCGCTCCTCGACCGAAATATAAGCAAGACTACCCATGCTGACTGACTTCCGGCTCAAAGCATCGGTCACCACATTGGCCTTCCCCGAGTGATATAAAATGGTAATGTCATAGTCTTTCAACAGCTCCAACCATCTTCTCTGCCTCATATTCAACTCTTTCTGCTTGAAAAGATACTGCAAACTCTTATGATCCGTGAACACCTCACAAGACACACCATACATATAGTGCCTCCAAATCTTCAGTGCATGGAAAATGGATACTAACTCTAAATCATGAACCGGATAGTTCTTCTCATGAACCTTCAACTGACGTGAATCATAAGCTATAACCTTTCCATCCTACATCAACACTGCACCAAGTCCAACCCGTGAAGCCTCACAATATGCAGTATATGGTCCTGAACCTGAGGGAAAAAACAATACAAGTGCCGTGGTCAAGGCTGTCTTGAGCTTCTGAAAGCTCATCTCACACTCATCTGACCACCTAAACTGGGCACCCTTCTGAGTCAACCTGGTCATCGGTGCTGCAATAGATGAAAAGTCCTCCACAAACCGACGATAATAACTTGCTAAGCCCAAGAAACTATGAATCTCTGTAGCTGAAGTGGGTCTAGGTCAATCCCTAACTACTGAAATCTTCTTAGGATCCACTTGAATACCCTCTACCGACACAATATGGCCCAGAAATGCAACTGAACTCAACCAGAACTCACACTTCAAAAATTTAGCATGCAACTGACTGTCCTTCAGAGTCTGGAGGACGACTTGAAGGTGTTGCTCATGCGCCTCTTAGCTGCGGGAGTAAATCAAAATATCATCAATGAAAACAATCACAAACGAATCCAAATAAGTCTTGAACACTCGGTTCATCAAATCCACGAAAGCAGCTGGGACATTTGTCAATCCGAATGACATCACCAAGAAGTCATAATGTCGTACTGAGTGTGGAAAGTTGTCTTAGGGACATCGGATGCCCTAATCCTCAACTGATGATAGCCAGATCTCAAGTCAATCTTCGAAAACACTATGGCACCTTGAAGCTGGTCGAATAAATCATCAATCCTTGGCAAAGAATACTTATTCTTGATAGTAACCTTGTTCAATTGCCGGTAGTCAATACACATCCTCATCGAGCCATCTTTCTTCTTAACAAACAACACTGGGGCACCCCAAGGAGAAACACTAGGCCTAATGAAGCCTTTATTGAGCAAGTCCTGTAACTGATCCTTCAACTCCTTTAGCTCTGGCGGGGCCATATGATATGGTGGAATAGAAATGGGCTGAGTTCCCGAAGCCAAATCAATATGCAAAAGTCAATATCCCTGTCGGATGGTATACCCGGTAGGTCTGCAAGAAATACCTCAGGAATTTCATGGACAACGGGCACAGACTCCATAGGAGGAACCTCGGCACTAGAATCACGAACATAAGCCAAATAGGCCAAGCATCCCTTCTCAACCATACGCCGAGCCTTCATACATGAGATAACACTACTAGAAAAATGACCAGGAGTCCCCCTCTACTCCAATCGAGGTACTCCTGGTAAGGCAAAGGTCACGGTCTTGGCATGACAGTCCAGAATAGCATGATAGGGAGATAAACAATCCATCCCCAAAATGACATCAAAATTAACCATATCAAGGAGTAAAAGATCTACACGAGTCTCAAGACCACCAATAACCACTATACATGACCGGTAGACTCAATCTACCACAATAGAATCACCCACCGGTGTAGATACATATACCGGAGTACTCAGGGAATCACAAGGCATAACCAAATAAGGAGAAAAATAAAAAGACACATAAGAGAATGTGGACCCCGGATCAAATAAAATCGAAGCATCCCTGCTGCAAACTAAAACCATACCTGCAATGACTGCATTGGAGGCCTCAGCCTCAAGCCTGGTGGGAATAACATAACATCAGGGTTGAGCCCCACCAATCTGAACATCCATGGGTCGACCTACTGCATGTTGACCTCTACCTCTCATAGCCTGTCCTCCACCTCTAGCACCTCAACCTCCACCCCTAGCTAGCTAAGGGGGCGGGGGTGCACCTGGTGTGGGAATCATAGCACGGGAACCATGATACTGAGAACCACCGGAACCTCGGGGGCAAAACCTAGAAATGTGCCCCATACCACCGCAAGTGTAACAAGATCTCTGCTGCTGAAACTGTTGGCCCTGAGACTGTCCCCGTCGACCAGAATAACCACTCTTAAAGCTCTGAGGCAGCGGTGCACTGATAGGAACTGGTGGTACACTGTAGGATACCTGAAGGGCTGACTGGAATGGTCTAGGTGGATGACCTCTGCCAAAAGAATCCCTCCTCCAGATGAGGCCCCACTGAATCGGCCAAAATGACGAGGCCTCTTGTCAAACCCCTGACCACTGCCCTGTGATAAGACCGTCTCAATCCGCCTGGCCACATTGCCCGCCTCCTGAAATGAAATATCAGTACCTGTCTCTCTAGCCATCTGAATTCTAATCGGCTGAGATAGCCCCTCAATAAACCTCCTCACCCTCTCTCTGTCAGTGGGGAATATCATGATAGCATGTCGGGCCAAAGTGATGAATCTGGTCTCATAATGTGTGACTGTCATAGAACCCTACTGGAGACACTCAAATTGCCTCCGGAAATCCTCCCTCTGGGTAACTGGAAGAAACTTCTCCAGGAACAAATCGGAGAACTGAGCCCAAGTCAAAGATTGTGACCCAGATGGACTGGTCAAGCAATTATCCCTCCACCAAGTCTTGGTGGAACCAAAAAAGCGAAAAGTAGAAAAATTGACCCTATTGGTCTGTACAATCCCTATGTTCCGAAGAACCTCATAGAAACTGTCTAAGAAATCCTGGGGATCCTCTGATGGTGCATCACTAAAAGTAGTAGGAAATATCTTGGTGAACCGGTCCAATCTCCATAAATCATCAGCAGACATAGTTGCGCCCTCAACGTCCTGTGCCACCATACCGGGCTGGATGAGGTTGCTGGAGTCACGAACTGCTCTAGCGTGCGGGTTGCAGGAGTCTGGGCTCCTCCCCCGGTCTAATAAACGGTTGATGTTGTAGGAATTAGACCTGCCTGAGCCACGCTCTCCATAAGGCCCACTAAACGGACCAGAGCGTCCTGAAGTACCGGGGAGGCAATGAATCCCTCTAGGACCTGAGCTGGTCCAACCGAAACTGTCTGAGCAGGAGCCTCCTCGAAAAACTCTACCTGAGGATCCTCCACTGGAGCTGCTGCTCCAGTCTGAGCTTTGCCCCAGCCTCGGCCCCTCGCACAGCCTCGGCCCCTTGTAGGAGCTACAACTGGAGGATCGGGTTGCTGATCGGAACCTGGGGAAGCACGCATTCTCGCCATCTGCGAGAGAATAGAAGAATAAATGTGAAGTTATTCCTAACTTCGCAGCCTCTGGGGGATAAGTACAGACGTCTCCGTGTCAATCTATTAGACTCTACCAAGCTTGTCCGTGAATTGTGAGACCTAGGCAAATTAGTGATCTGATACCAACTTGTCACGACCTGAAATTCCCACCGTCGGGACCGTGATGGCGTCTAACGTTGAATCCGCTAGACAAGCCAACATGATTATTCAGGTTCATTAAAATCCCTTATTATTAGATGAGAACAGATGAAATACAACCTTTTTATAAATAAAAGCATAAAGTGAAAACAATCCATAAGTACATAACCCAATCCATTGCTTTTACGAATTTCCAAAATAATCAAATCCCAGAATATTGGAGTCATAACTCAAGGACTATCTAAATTAATACACATAAAGTTTGAAAGAAATAAGTACATATGTTTTATTAAATAACTAGAACAGAATGCAAAAGAAGTAGGAGGGGACGCCAAGCCTGCAGATGCCAACATGACTACCTCGGTGTCTCCGCGTGGACTGGATGCAGCCTCCTCGCTCTAATGTTCATAGGGTCCTGTACCGGGATCTGTGCAAAAGAGCACAGAGTGTAGTTTCATTACAACTGACCCCATGTACTGAGTAAGTGTCGAGCCTAACCTCGGTGAAGTAGTGACGAGGCTAGGATACGAGAGATAATTTCACCTATGCAGTTTAATATAATAGAACAGTAAATAACAAGATGAAGTAAATAGTTAAGTACAATAACGGGGACACATGCTGGGGTACAATTTACTGAAATGACGGGGCAAAGCAACAATTTAAATATCAAAATAACAATAGGATTTAACAACACCGAACAAAAAAGTAAATAGAAACGGCACGACATGTCCGCTCGTGCTAAAGTATCACAAACATGGCACGGAATGTCCCCTCGTGCTAACATATCATAATCACGGCACAGAATGTTCCCTCGTGCATAAATAACATAAACATGGTACGAAATGTCCCCTTGTGCATAAACAACGTAAACATGACACGGAATGTCCCCTCGTGCATAAACAACATAAACATGGAACGGAATGTCCCCTCGTGCATAAATAACATAAACATGGCACGGAATATCCCCTCATGCATAAACAGCATAAACAACAGTTTGGCAAGAAAATCAAGAATAAGAATCATAAATCATAACATCCCGGCAAGGGAAGAATTAACAGTAATAATACCGTCCCGGCAAGGGACACATCTATAACCAATCTTATTCCAGTGTATAACTTAATAAAATTTCCCCTCAACCGAACCAATGGTAAAGTGAAGCTTAATCTATAACACAATATATACCAATGAAATCATATAATTCATAATATCCGACTCACGTGCATGCTTGACCACAACATATAGGTACTCGTCACCTCACCTATACGTTGGACATGAAATTATCACGTAGCAAATAAGACGCAACACCTATTCCCTCAAGCTAAGGTTAGGCCAAACACTTACCTCGACTCCCACGATCAAAATCAAGCCTCAAGCACCGCTTTTCCTTTTGAACCCGACTCCAAATCAACTGTATCTAGACATAATTGACTTAATAACATCAATAAATGTGAAAAACAATTCAATTCCAATGCTTAATTACAGATTTTCCAACATTCTTCCCAAAAATCCAAAAATCGACCCCGGTCCCACTTGGTCAAAACACGAGGTTCGGACCAAAACCCGATCACCCATTTACTCACGAGCCCGAATATATAATTTATTTTGAAATCCGATCCCAAAACGAGGTCAAATTCCCAAATAATCAAAAAAGCCCTAACTCTACCCAAATCCCTAATTTTCTACCCTTAATCTCATGTTTTAGGCCTATAAATCTAATGGGTGTTGGTAAAAATGGAAGAAAACGAGTTTACACTTACCTATGAAGCTATGGTGATGAAGTTCTTCAAAAATCGCCCAAGGAGGTGTGGAGAAGAAGTTTGTGAAAAATGGGTTTAATCCCGTAAGTATTGTGTTTTTGGACTTAGAGAATAGCTGCGCAAAAATGACCTACGCGATCGCGACAAGACTACTGCGATAGCGTAGAGAATCTGACTCTAACCATCGCCATCGCAACCAAGCGACCGCGTTCGCGTAGAGTATGAGCTACCCAGCCCCCAGACCTCTTTAACACTACGCGATCGCGTGAGGCCCTTCACGGTCGCGTAGAGCACTACCCCCAAGCTCCGCGATCGCGACTAAAGCCCTGCGTTTGCGTAGGGTAATTTCCCTCCCCCCAGCCATCTGAACATCGCGATCGCTTGAATTGCACTGCTATCACGAAGGGTAAATTACTTGTAACGACCCAGCCGGTCGTTTTGCATATTAGGATCCCGTTTTCTTAAATAAAATTTTCCATAGCGGCTATTCGTGCTTTACGACTTGCGGGAGTGGGTGGTTCAGGATTCGGGAAGGGTTTGAGTGATTTAGGAACACTTGGTTCCTTAAGGTTGGCCAGGTTTGACTTCGGTCAACATTTTGAGCAAACAACCTCGGAATCGAGTTCTGACAGCTCCAGTAGTTTCGTATGATGATTTCAGACTTAGCCGTATTTTCGGCTTGGGGTTTCGATGACTAGGGAGCATTTTAGCGCCCGAAATGGAAATCGGGATTTTCTTATGTTTGAAATTTGGGTTGGGATGTGATTTTATGCTATCGAGGTTCGAATGGAATTCCGGGACCGGGAATAGTTCCATGTAGTCAATTATGACTTCTCTGCAAATTTGGGGTCATTCTGAGTAGTATAGGCCCGTTCGGCGCAATGAAGTGAATTCTAGAATTCCAAGTTCTTAAGTTTGACTCAATTTGGTTTTGGGGTCGAATTCTCAGTTTCGTTGTTGTTTTTCACGTTCCGAAAGTTCGATCGAGTCCGTATCATGAATACAGACTTGCCGGTGAATTTGGACGGGGTCCCGAGGGGCTGGGGTGAGTTTTAGACCCCCGGAGCTAAGTTGGAAAAACCAGATTTTTGTTGTCTGGTTTCCTTCTCTGCGATCACAGAAGGAGGGTTGCAATCGCAGAGAAGGAATTTGCTGGGCTGCTGATTGTTCTCCGCGATCGCAGATTCCTCTTCGCGATCGCGGAGGGTTGAGACCTTGGCCATCGCAATCGCATTCCCATCTTCGCGATCACGGAAGGCTGGAACCCATACCTTCGCGATCGCAGCTCTTTCTCACGATTGCATAGGGTCAAGACTGGGCTGGGCACAGTTGTTCTTCGCGATCACAAGACCTCAGCCGCGATCGTAGAGGTCTGGCCAGTTGGCCTTCACAATCGCAGGCCCCTGATTGCGATCGCAGTGAAATAAGTGTTGGGCAGGTTCATTTAAGTATGCGATTTGGCCCATTCCCACCATTATCATCTTCCCCCTCAAGCTTTTAGAGAACTCTTCAAGGGGTCTTCTACCATTGTTATTGAGGTAAGTAAATTCCATGGTTTTTCAAGTTATAGCATCAATTCCTAATGAATTTCTCTCCTAAATTATTCAAAATTTATGGGAGTGGGGTAGTAATTAGGGATTTTTGGAAATTTGTGAATTATCCATTCTAGGCCATGAATTCAAGTAAAACTTGCATAATTATGACCCTTAGGCTTCGGGCGATTGATTCCTTCAAGAATTTTCGAAATCCGAACATGTGGGCCCGGGGTCGAAATTCTGAATTCCTTCAAGAATGCCAAATTTTAGGTTTATTGGTTGAGTCTTCTTCTTTGAGCATAAATTGTTTCAATTACGCTATGTTTGGCTAGTTGCGAGCCGTCGAGTGTAGATTTCGAAGATTCGGGCGCATCCTTGATCCGAGGGGTGGTTTCGTCACGAGGTGAGTCTCCTTTCTAACCTTGTAAGAGGGAATTGTCCCCATAGGTGTTCTATGTGTTGTATGTATTTTTTTGGGGGACTACGTGTGTACCACGTGATGAGAGTCTGTACGTAGCGACTACTATTGTTATGTCCGGGTAGCTTAGGACCACAGCATGCCTTGTATTCTGCTTTGAAATGATTTATATGTCTAAATACATGCTTTGATATATTATTGTACCCCCTGAACTTTCACTGACTACTATTGCGCATGTTGCCTCTTCGTTATTTACATTCTGCGAGCGATGTGTGACTTCCCTCACTCTTATAGGAGCGGGCCGTACGCCACGACAGATTTATAGTGCACTTTTGGGACGAGTCGATCGATCCTCGGCAGTGCACTGAGATGTTAGATTAAGAATGCACTTTTGGGACGGGCTGGTCGATCCCCAGCAGTGCATGGATGAAGTTTTACTATGATATGATATTATTACATTGACAGACTCACTTTTGGGATGGGCCGATCGATCCTCGGCAGTGCGTAGACCTGATTATGGCAAGCATGCACTTTTGGGAAGGGCCGATCGATCCTCGGCTGTGCATATCTATTTCTTCCTTATGACTCCGGGCAGTTGTCTTACTCTTGTGTGCGCATGATTATTTGGTACCGTTTTCCTGATTTATGATTTGACATATGTTGTGGGAAAAAAAGAAAGGGAAGTTGTTATTGCTTTGAGTATTTATTTGGAAACTCTGTGTTTTTTTCAAAATTATGGTGCACTGTTTACATGTCTACTGCTTTCCTTATATCCTGTCGTATACTATTACTGTTGGACCTTAGTGAGTATCGAGTCGACCTCTCGTCACTACTTCTTCGAGATTAGACGGGATACTCACTGGGTAAATATTTATTTATGTACTCATGCTGCACTTCTTTTTTTCTATACTTGACTGTACAGGTCCGGAGGCTGGTACGTCTGGTTACCAGGTCGGTGCTAGATACTGATATATGTAATTAGACTTCATGGTGAGATGCTCTTCCTAGCGATCTCCTAGCAGCACCCTGAAGTTCCTCTTTGTTATTCTCCCCATCTATTTCATCCAGACTGTGGATTTTGTATATGTATATGTCTTGTGTATTCTGATAGTTTCCCGTGACACTCGTGACACTAGTTCCTGGCACACACGTAGCGTATGTTTTGGGTTTTGGGTGTTATTCCAGATCACAGGTTATTATCATGTTTATATCTGCTTAAAACTGGTAAATGTTGGGATATTAATCAAACGGGGATGGTAACACTTAGTGTCATTTATGTCGGCTTTGGGCGTCATCGCGACCTAAATTAGGATTTGGGTCGTGACATTACTGGACACCAGAAACAGAAGCAAAACCAGAATTTTCTAAGTCTAAATCACCCCGACGCCTATTCGAAACACACACGAGCCCTCGAGGCTCCAAACCAAATATGAACTGTAATCACACAACCGGTCGTTTTACATATTCGGACCCCGTTCCCCTAAATAATACTTCCTGTAGCGGCTTATCGTGATGTGTGTCTTGCGGGAACGGGTGGTTCGGGATTCGGAAGTGTTTAGAGTGATATTGGAACACTTGGTTCCTTAAGGTTGGCTTTTAAGACCAAGTTTGACTTCGGTCAATATTTTTAGTAAACGACCTCGGAATCGGGTTTCGAGGATTCCAGTAGCTTCGTATGATGATTTCGGACTCGTTCGTTTGTCCGGAATGGATTTTGGATGACCCGGGAGCGTTTCGACGCCAAATAGCGAAAATGGAGTTTCCTTAAGTTCATAAGTTGGTTTGGAACATGTTTTTGTGTTATCGGGGTCCGAATGGAATTCTGGGATCAGGAATAGTTCCGTTATGTCATTTATGACTTGCTCGCAAAATTTGGTGTCGTTCCGAGTAGTATAGGTCGGTTCGGCGCATTGAAACTGAATTCAAGAACTTAGAAATTCTTAAGTTTGATTCTAGGGGTTTTGAGGTGTGATTTTGTGTTTTAGCATTATTTTGTGTGTTCCGAAGGCTCGAGCGAGTCCGTAATATGTTTTAGGACTTGTTGGTATAATTGCACGGGGGCTCGGGTGGGCCTAGGTGCCTCCCGGACACCAAACAGAGCCAAAACCAGCAGCTTCAGTTGTTGGTGCACCAGATCTCGTGTGACCGCAGGTGCGGTTTCCCAGGTCGCAGGTGCTAGACCACCCCTGCGGTCAAGGCTCCGCAGGTGCGACCCTAGGGGAGTTGGTCCAAAACCGTAAGTGCGGACCTCCTTCCGCAGGAGCGGGCCTGCTGGTGCGGGAGGTGCGGCCCCAGGCCTCTTTGGCCATTTCCACAGGTGCGACCATTTGGCTCGTAGGTGCGAGACCGCAGGTGCGGTCCTCGAGCCGCAAGTACGGGATTACTGAAGGCAGTGAACTTATTTAATACAGGATTCAACCATTTTTCGCCATTTCTTCTCCACCATTGGCGATTTTTAGAGCTTTCAAGAGGGTATTCGGCCTAGCTACTAAGAGGTAAGTAATTTCCATTTAAATGTTAGATTATTACACCAAAACTTAGGTAGATTAACACATAATTAGTGGAAATCAAAGAGGTTAGAGTGGAAACCTAGGGTTGATGAACTTTAGGGAATTTCACCACTTTTCTACCATGAAATTATATAAAAACTATATAATAATGATCCTTAGGTTATGGGTGAGTGTTTTCTTCGAAAATTTCCGGAATCCGAGCATGTGGGCCCGGGGTTGTGTTTTGGGATTTCTTCAAGAATGATGAATTAGCTAAACTAGTAATGGAATTTCATACTTTTGAGTGTATATTAATGTATTTAAATAATATTTGGCTAGTTTCGAGTCCTTGGACGACGAGTTTGGAGTTTCGGGCGCATTCTTGACCCGGGAAGTAGGTTCTATGCGAGGTGAGTCTCCTTTCCAACCTTGTAAGAGGGAATTTTCCCCATAGGTAAGTATGAATGATTGAATTGTCCTTATTTGCGGGGGCTACGCACGCACGAAGTGATGAGAGTCCGTGAGTAGCTACTATTATGTTATGTCGGGTAGTCTTTAGGACTCACAAGCATGCCTTTATGTGTTTTACCTGTATCCTTACATGTATTTCTATTATGTAATATCCTTGGAATTTGTGTGAGAATAGTACGAAGTATTATGTAAATTTAAATGCTTAAATCCCTGCTTCTAAGTATGTTTCCCCGAATTATTCCTGAACTTCCTGATAACATTCGTATGTTTACGAGCACTCGTGTCACATGTATGATTCGTAAGCGGGGTATCCTTATATTATGTCAACCGCGTCGCATGATCAATTCACGAGCGGGGTAATAGATGCATCTATGGTTTGTGTCGTTCGACCCTGTGCAGTGCACATTTATTTTTTCGTCGCTTCGACAGTACGCCTCGGCATACTATATGCTATGTGATAATTGAAAGTCTATTCATTTTTATCAATTAAATTATTCCATGTGGAAAAGAACTTGAGACTTTTATTGATATTATTATTTGACATTCGTGGGTAGCTTTTAGTTCATATACTTGATAATCCATGCCTACTTGATTTCCGTGACTGTTAATCCTGTCTAGATTTATTTAATCATATCATTGTTAATGACCCTAGTGAGTGACACGTCTACCTCTCGTCACTACTTCTTCGAGTTTAGACGGGATACTCACTGGGTACATATTTATTTATATGTACTCATGCTACGCTTTTGTACTTAATTGTACAGGTTCTGAGGCTGGTGCATCTGGATATCATACCTGTCACGACCCCAAATCCTAACAGGCCGTGATGGCGCCTATCGTGGAACTAGGCTAGCCAACCATCACTTTACTATGCATTGGTTCTTTTATAATAGTTCACAACTCAATGATAAACAATAAGCATATCAATAAAAGAAATTTATTACGTCTTAGTGCCCCAATAATAGTCTAAACAAAACCTCCCAAGAACTGGTGTGAATAGTCATGAGCATCTAAGAAAATAATCTAACTCTGCTAATACCAAAAGTATGTCTATGAATCAAATGCTAATACTATAAAAGGAGGGGAAATGGAGAAGTTGTGGACGCTGGACAGCTACCTCGAAATCCCGTGAATTGCTACTATCAAATCGAAACAGCTACTGTTGCGAACTGGTACCTTGATCTGTGCACAGAGGCACAGGGAGTCTTTATGAGTACTCCAACTCAGTAGTAATGAAAATAAATCACAGTCTGAGAACTATAAAACACATAGTACAGATACACAGTTTCACGAAACCAGTAAAACACCAAGTCACCATGTAGTATTCATCAAATACATAAGTTCGAAATCAGTTTCCAGAAATCCTTTGAACAGGTGTAATATCAGTATATCTCAGTAAAATTTTCAGTAAAAATCAGTTTGAAAACAAAGTAAATCATAGTTCGAAAGCTTAGTAAAATCATATCACAAATCTGCCCCCTCGGGCCAAAATCATTTCTCGTAACAGTTTCCCTCAGGCATTCTCTCAATCACTCAGTATCGATCATCACTCAGTATCAATCATCACTCAGTATCAGCCCCGCGGGCAATCATCATCACTCAATCGGTACGACGTTCACTCGGGGTGTCTACAGACTCCGGAGGGGCTCCTACAGCCCAAGCGCAATAATAACGTAAGGCCTGGAAGCCTCCTCACTTCTCTCATAAGTCCCGAAATCCTTCTCACCTCTCTCATAAGGCCTGGAAGCCTCCTCACCTCTCTCATAAGGCCTCGAAGCCTCCTCACCTATCTCATAAGGCCTCGAAGCCTCCTTTACTCTCTCATAAGGCATGGAAGACTCCTCACCTCTCTCATAAGGCCTGGAAGCCTCACTCAGTCAGACACTCTCAATTTGCCTGTAGGCCATAAACATACCGGGTTCTTGACCCAAAACAGTGTTTCATTTTTCAATAAACAATATCAAAATACTCTGAGTGTCAAAACATTTCATTAGGAAAGACTGAGTGTAACATTATATCATATCAGTGAGGAAAATATAGTAAACGCAACCCCCAAGAGGTAAACAAGTCGGCACTAGGCCCCAAACATGGCTTACAGCCCAAGTTATACAAAATACATATCAACACTATTAAGCATAGGCTTAAAAATCGGTTTAGCAACTCAATAGTCGCCTAAATACGGAAGATATTTCCAAAGTTCCAACCTTTTCATTTCAAAACCCGTGAAAGGGTGCATAGTCCGGGGTTTCATACCCTCAGGACAGGATTTAAAGACATTACTTACCTCAAACTATCCCGGAACTATTCCGCAACACACTTTCCTCTCGAATCAACTTCTGAAGGCTCCAAATCTATCAAGTTCAGATTTTTATCATCAAATTATTCTTACAGAATAAATTCCAATCGAAAAATATCAAATTTAGCCCACCCGAATTTGGTCAAAACTCGACCCCGGGCCCGCATCTCGAAACTCAGAAATTTTTATACAAAACTGTTCTTCATCCTCTTACAAGTCTGTACATATAAAGAACGCTAAAATCAGAGTTCGTTTGAGCCCTCAAATCGACCCCTAAAGGTCTCATAATCTCAAGCCCTAAACCCACATTTTTCTACTGATTTTTATGAATTAAATGCTGAGATTATGTTCTATAATCACCCACAAATGAGTTTTAATGATCAAGACACTTACCTATATGAAGAACACTGATTTCCTCTCTTAAAAATCGCCTCAAAAGCTTCTCCTCGTTCAAAAATTGGAAGAAAACTCGACCTGCTCGTTATATATATACTGTTCACGCGTTTTACTGCTCCCAATGGATTCCTTGTAAAATTATAATCAATTTAGGCTTTTGAATCACTCAATTTGATCTTATAATGAAGGAGATATGTAGGTTTTCAGATTTGCAAATAGTGCAGGTTTTTAATACGCCGTCAGGGGCAAATTTGTAATTAACCTGAAAAATCTGGGAAATCTTGGTAAAATGGCCATAAAATCCTCATACAATGTCCAAATTCGACGATTCTTTTTGCTACGGGTCTGTAATTACAATACGGATCTAATGCTTTATTCAAAACAGTAAACAGAGCTGATTTGTTCAATATGATATCATTTATGCTTGAATAAACGACGTCGAAGCATAAGAAAAACGAGCACAACGCAACCCAAATCTATCCAATTCAAGCCTAATTCTACACCGGACATCACAAAAATATTTCGAACATACTCTTAAGTCCCAAATCACCTAACGAAGCAATCTGAGCCATAAAATACGCATTCCGAGATCGTTTACCAATAAGTCAACTCCCAGTTGACCTTTCCAACTATAAGGTTATTTTTAGAGACAAAGTGTCTCAATTCTTACTACAACCATTCTGAAACCGAGCCAACCGACTCTAACACATCATAAATAGTATAACCAACCTATGACAAGGCAAAAACAGGAATAACGATGCAAATTCTACGGAACGACCGACCGGGTCGTTACAATACCAGAGCGCATTCCTGAGAGTACCAGTTGGACCCGACTACATGGTGAGCTGCTTCTCCTAGCGTTCCTCAGCAGCACTGTGGAGTCTCATTCTATTTTTGGGATATTATTGTCTATTTATTTCTGACAGTAGTACATTCTTTTACGTCTGGTTTTGTGAATTCTACTAGTTGCCTGTGGATTTGTGACACTAAGTCTTGGCACATGTAGTCGACTTGTTAGTATTTTTGTCTACATTGTACATGTTGGCAAACGATTTTTGGGTTACTTTGAATTAATTTGTTTTACTTAACCGTTTTCATTAAAGAATTTCTTAACTTAAAATTTGGTAATCACTTGAAGCCCCAAATAAGTAAAGCAACCCCGTTAGTAAACTAATGTTGGCTTGCCTGACCTCGGTGTTGGGCGCCATCACGGCCTGAACGGAATTTGGGTAGTGACATGCACACAACCTCAAAAATATCTTACGGACTTATTCGTGAAATCAAATCACCAAAATAACATCATAAACATCGAATTAAACCCTAAAATCTACGAAATTTTCCAAAACTTCTTTAAACTTCAAAATTTGCATTTTCGGTCCGAATCACATCAAATTAATTCCGTTTGTTACCAAACTTTACAGACATAACAAATATTTTATATCGAACCTGTACCGGGCTATGGAACCATAATACGGGCCCGATACCACAGGTTTCACATATAATTTCATTTTCAAAAACCTCTTATATTTTCAGAAAACTGTTTCTTTTAAAAATTCATTTCTCGGACTTGGGACCTCGGAATTCGATTCCGGGAATACGCCCAAGTCCCATAATTTTCTACGGATCCTCCGGGACCTTCATATCACGGGTCTGGGTCCGTTTACAAAAAATATTGACCAAAGTCAACTTAATGCAAATCTCAACACAAAATCATCATTTTTATCAGTTTTTTTTAACATAACGGCTTCCCGGCTATACGTTCGGAATGCGCACGTAAATCGATGTGAGATAGAAGGAGGTTTCCACAAGCTCGGAACACAGAATTAACTAGAAATATACGGGATGACCTTTCGGATCATCACAGAAATAACCTAAACCAACACTCACCATTATTGAGAAAAATATAATAAAATTTAGAATTAAAAAATGTTTTCAAGAATAATAAAATATATATCTTCTATTATATTACAAGAAAATTAGCAGACAAAAATATTAAACAAGTAATATGCTAATAATCTATCTATATATTATTAAAAGTCGAAGAAAAAGGCACCACATTAATCTAAGTGGTAGCCTAGAAAAAAGTTGCATGGCATAATTAGTTAATAACAAAGAAATTATTTATTGAAAAGTAACAGAGGAATTAACTACCCATATTAACTACTCAAACATGGGTGAGAGTTGGTTTAGGCTATTAACTTCTTTATTTCATTTTTTAAAATCATTTGCGTTTTTCTTTTTTGACATAAAAATTGTATTTATTCATTAAAATTCAAACAATATTATTGAGAAAAAATATAATAAACTTTAGAATAAAAAAAAATATTTCCAAGAGTAATAAAATGTATATCTTCTATTATATTACAAAAAAGATTAGCAAACAAAAATATTAAACAAGTAATATGAAAATAATTTTTATTAACAATATAATTAGACTAAACATTAGATAATATAATAAAAAAATACATAACTAAAAAGTTATTTGATGACTATATTAGTCCCTTTAATTTAATAGAGATTTTATTCATTAGAATTCGGACAACATCTATTCTATTTATATAGAATAGGAGAAGCAAATTATTGTGATAATTCAAAATGTAACATCAAAAAATTAGCAAAATGATAAATTTTAAGACAAAGCTCCAACAGATTTGGATATTCAAAAATTATGTACAAAAAAATGATTAAAAAAGACACAACAAAATTAACTACCTAAAAGTAACTACTCAAACATGTGTGATATAATAAAGATAAATACATAACAAAAAAGTTATTCGATGACTACATAAGTCTCTTTAATTTAATCGAGAAGTTCATTAAAATTCAGACAATATTATCAAGAACAATCGAATAAGGTTTGAAATAAAAATTATTTCAAGAATAATAAAATATATATCTTGTATTGTATTACAAAAACAAAGTAGTAGAGAAAAATATTAAATAAAGTAATATTCTAATAAACATTACTATTAACAATGTATAGTTATTCTTTAAAAGAAGCTGGGGCATTGTTAAGGGGGATGTATGTAAGGTTGTGCAAGAATTCTTCACTAAGAACAATTTACTTAGGGTTGTGAATAATACTTTGATTACATTGGTTCCAAAGTCTACTCATCCTGAAACAATAAGAGATTTTACATCAATAGCTTGTTGCTCTACTTTGTACAAGATAATATCTAAAGTGATCTCAGGCAGACTTATCTCTCTGAGGTGCATGATCAAGGTAGACTTACAAAATGCCTATGATTCAATAGAGTGGTGTTTTATTGAACAAATATTACAAGAGTTGGGTTTTCCTAGGAAAATGATCACATGGATCATGACATGTATAAACACAGTCAGCTATACATTCTTGATTAATGGAGGACTGTCTAATACAATAAAGGCCAAGAGAGGACTCAGACAAGGTGATGCGACCTCTCCATATTATTTTGTTCTACTTATGGAATATTTGAATAGGTGTTTGGGAACTTTAAAAGATGAACCTGAGTTTAATTTTCACCCTAGATGCCAAATATTAGGGATTACTCATCTTTGCTTCGCAGATGATTTGCTAATGTTTGCTCGAGGCGATACTAAATCTGTGCAGCTTCTAAAAGATAGTTTTGACTTATTTTCGGGGGCTTCAGGTCTGAAAGCTAATCTAAGCAAGAGCCAGGTTTACTTTGCTGGAGTAGATGAGGGTACCAAAGAAAGCATACTGAATTTGTTGGGATATGAACTTGGGGAGCTGCCTTTTAAGTATCTTGGAGTCCCTTTGTCAACAAAGAGACTGGCAATCGATGGCCAAAGGGTTTTCATATGCTGGGAGATTGCAGTTGATCAGAGCTGTATTATTTGGCATCCAAGCATATTGGTCTCAACTATTTCTGCTTCCACAAAAGGTTATCAAATTAATTGAAGCAACTTGTAGAAGCTATTTGTGGACAGGTCAGGCTACCATATCCAAGGGGACCCTAGTTGCATGGGAGATGGTCTGTCTACTAAGAGGAGCAGAGGGACTTAATGTTCTTAATTCGAAAATATGGAATCAAGTTGCTGTGTGTAAACTTCTATAGGCTCTGAGTCAGAATAAAGAGAAGTTATGAATTACCTGGGTACATACATATTATATAAAGAAGCAGAACCTATTTACTATAGAGGTACCGAAACAAGCTTCTTGGATGGTGAGGAAAATATTGAACATGAGAACGAACTGGCAAACACTAGAAGCATGTCCTCAACTGATCAGAAAATGAAAATTTCACATTAAAGCTGCTTATAGTGCACTCATAGGAGAGGTTGATAATGTCCCTTGGAAGAATCTAGTTTGTCACAATGCTGCATGTCCTAAACATGTCTTTATATTATGGTTGGCTTTACTGGGAAAATTGAGAACTAAGGATGTCCTACTCAGAAGGGGCATGAGGCTTGATGGTGATTGTGTTCTGTGCAAGTCCCAGCCTGAAACTTCTCTACACGTATTCTTTGAGTGCACTTTTTCAAGAACTTTCTGGCAAAATATATTGAGATGGCTGAAATGGCAAAGAAACATTATGCCATGGGAATCAGAGTGGAGATGGGTTCAACAGAAAGCAAGGAGGAGGACCTCTCAAGGAACTTTACTTAAAGCCTGCTTTGCTACTGTAGTGTATGACATTTGGATCGAAAGGGGTACTCGAGTGTTTCAAAATAGAGCTACAAACATGGAAAAAATGATGCATGATCTGAAAACCTCTACGTGCATTAGAGTTAGGGGTAACAAGAAGTTGTTTGAATTTACTTGTTCTTTGTAGGAGTTTTGATGTTTTAGTAGATAAGGTTGTTGGTGTCATAGGATAGTCATGAGAAGTGTAACCTCGTAGGTTGCCTTTGTTTTGTACAGATTACTGGTGATTAATAATATTGTTTTAATTGCCAAAAAAAATGTATAATACTAAATATTGAATGATATACAACAACAAAAACAACTACCCAGTATCCCACCAAGTGGGGTCTGGGCAGGGTAAGATGTACGCAACCTTACCCCTGCCCTGGAAGAGTAGGGAGACTGTTTCTGATTGACCCTCGGCTAAAGAGTATGAAGGAAGCTCTGATAACAAGTGATTGAAAGACAAATAGTTAGAAAACTAAATCGGAGATAACAACACAGAATGTGGAAGAAGTACCGATAATAAGTAATAGTAAGAAAGTATATTTAGACAGATAAGTCTAAGGCAGCACATAAGAATATGACGAAGTCCTGCTAGCAAACTACGGAGTTACCGAAGGTAAGTAGTAAGAGAATAACACACGCACCTATAGCAAACAAAGGAAAAAAGGGTACCATACTAGCACTAATACTATCGAACTAGGGAAGACAAAGGGAAACTCACGACTACCTATTAACCTTCCACCCTAATCTTCCGCCTCCACACCCTTCTATCTAGGGTCATGTCCTCGGTAAGCTCAAGTTGTGCCCTGATCATTCCCCTCCCCCCCCCCCCCCCCCCCCCCAAGACTTCTTAGGTCTACCTTTACCCCTCCTCTCACCTCCCAAGGCCAACCTCTCATATCTCCTGACTGGGGAATATGTGCTTCTCCTCTTAATATGCCCAAACCATCTCAACCTTGCCTCACGCATCTTTACATCCACAGGGGCCACTCCCACCTTGTCCCAAATAACTTCATTCCTAATTCTATCCAATCTAGTATGCCCACACATCCATCTCAACATCCTCATTCCGCTACTTTCATATGTTGGACATGTGACTTTTTGACTGGCCAACACTCTGCCACATACAACATAGTCGGTCTGACCACTACCTTGTAGAACTTATCCTTAAGCTTCAACGCCACATTCTTATCACACAAGACACCGGAAGCGAGCCTCCACTTCGTCAATCCTACACCGATACAGTGAGTAACATTCTCATCTATCTCCCCATTCTTCTTAATTATAGATCCCAGATATTTGAAACTCTCCCTCTTGGGAATGACTTGCGTATCGAGTCTCACATCCCCGTCCGCCTCCTGGGTAACACCACTGAACTTGCACTCCAAGTATTCTGTCTTGGTCCTGATCAACTTGAAATCCCTTAGACTCTAGAGTATGTCTCCAGACTTCGAACCTCTCGTTAACTCCACCTCGCATCTCATCAATCAGGACTATGTCATCCGCAAATAAAAAGCACTAAGGTACCTCCCCTTGAATGTGACGCGTCAAAGAATCCATCGCCAGGGAAAACAAAAAACGGGCTGAGTTTTGACCCCAGATGCAACCCCATCTCAACCGAAAAATAGTCAGAGTCTCCTCCTACTGTTCTCACCCGTGTCTTAGCCCAATCATACATGTCCTGAATCACTCTAATATTTGCTATAGGCACACCTCCAGCCTCCAAACATCTCCATAGAACCTCCCTCAGTACTTTGCCATATGCTTTCTCCAGGTCAATGAACACCATATGCAAATCCTTCTTCAGCGCCCTAAACTGCTCTACCAAACTCATCACAATGTGAATGGCCTCAGTAGTCGACCGTCCCAGCATGAAACCAAACTGGTTCTCAGAGATGGACACATACCTCCTCAATCTCCCTTCAATCACCCTCTCCCGCACTTTCATTGTATGGCTTAAAAACTTGTTTCCCCTATAGTTGTTGCAGTTTTGGACATCCCCCTTGTTCTTGTACAACGAGATAATCGTACTCCGCCTCCACTTTTCGGGCATCTTCTTCGTCCTAAACATGACGTTAAACAACCTAGCAAGCCATTCCACGCCCTCCTTGCCCACACTCTTCCAGAATTCCACCGGGATCTCATCCGACCTAGTCGCTCTACCCCTACTCATCCTGCGCATAGCCTCCACCACCTCCTCCACTCGTATTCATCTACAGTACCCAAAATCTCGCTGCCACTCCGAGTAATCCAACTCCCTCAACGCGATGCCCCTATCTCCCTCCTCGTTCAAGAGTTTATAGAAGTCGAGGGTCTATAGAGAGGTTATTGTTTAATAATCTTTCCTATAGGAAGAATTTCCCTATTTAACCATGTATTTTATTGGTTACACTCTGTTTGAAACACTGTTTCTCATCGTTTTATAATGCATCGTATTGTACTGTATTTTGTATCATATTGTTTAATGAATATTGGATAGATTGTATTGTTTGTTATAATAACATTTTGATATTTAGTTTGACTGTATCGAACTATACTGTAATTGATAAGTTTACTAAATTACCCTCAATTGTTTTAAATATTTAATTTATCAAGAATTACACATAAAAATTATTTAAGAAAACTCTTTTCCACTAATTTATCATTAGTTATGCCTTATATATAAATTAAGCAATTAAATTCATGCAAATTCTATCGAAATTAGTTGAACAAGTTAATAATATTAAAAAATAATAATAAGTACACTATATTCATAATTAGATCATAATAAGAAAGACAAAAGTAAAACAAAACCTTTACCTGAAGAGTATAGAGAAGCGGCAGAAGAACAAAACGAGTTTTTCACATATGTAGGTTATTATATAGGTTATATTTGGAATGATGTCTTTGAGAATTTATATAGGTTATTAGACTTCATGTAGAATTCTATTATAGAATAATATGAGAAAGAGACTTTTCTATAATTTAAAATAAAAGAAGGTAAAGGGTAAAATAATAAGCTAGGGTATAATTAGAAAGAAAAATAGGAAACAATCCCACCACACCAAATTGATTATTTAAAAAAAATGGAACTTTTTATTATTCCGGAACAATAAATTTAACAATACAATATAACCAATTTTAACTAAACAGTCAAAACAAACATTATTCTGAAAAAACAATACAATACGATATAATGGGTAACAACCATCCAAACAAGCTGTTAGTTGTGGGCTATTTCATTAAGGATTGTTTAGATAAACCGTAATTCATAGATTTCTGACAGTCTGTAAACCATAAATTCCGAAAACTCTCATATGGTAAGGTTTATCCAACGAAATACTCTTCCTCCGTTTTAATTTAAACTAGCATTAGTATCCATGCGATGCGCGGACACAAATCACGTTAAATTATGACATAAGTTGTTTGAATCATGTGCAAACAACCTTAAATTATAAACCACTCAGATAAAAAGTATATAACATTAGATATTAATTATGAAGTAGGATATGAAATTATTGTTCAAATCTCGTAATGCAAAACCTATATATATATATATGTATTTGTAGCAACCTAACCTCTTAGCTTGATTTTAGTCTTGCATTTCGTTTCGCTATCAATATTAAAGAATACTAAACATATCATGTTGTGATTTGTCTTGTTTGAGATCATATTATTTTAACAAACTTCTTATTATCACTTTGTTTTTATCTAAAAGTTAAATATATCTTATTCATCACATTATTGGTACACAAATTCTTTTTTCTTTTATTTTTTTCTTATAGTTATTTTATTATTTATTATTTAATATTATTGTACTATCATATAATATTTTATTAGCTTAATAATTAAATTAATGTGTTGTTATTATTCTTTTTATAGTCTTTAATAAATAAAAATATTTTATTCTTGAAATTTGGTATATTTTTATGCTTGTATCCTCTCATTTGAAATTTTTTAATCAATTAAATTTATTGTAATATTATTATATAATTTAATTTTTAATTTATTTATTTTAAATTAATTTAATGTATAAGTGTCCTCACACTATCTCTATTTTTATACATTCTCTTCCCTACTATAAATTTTAATTAGTTTTTTAATTAATTTTTTACCTATAACATAAATATTTCATATTTTATTTTCAATTGTAAAATTGATGTAGGCTAAAATATTAATACATAAGTTATTTTATTTTTATGTTTCAAATGTATTGATCTCTCTTATAATTACTTTTGATTTAGATGCAGTTAAATTTCTTTTCTTTTTGTTTTTAGCTTTAAGATAAAAATTTAATTTTTGATTTTTATTAATAAACTTACCTATATTATAAAGTTATTTAATATAATATTAAAATTTTATTTTAATATTATAAAAATAATTTCTTAATTGTTTGAACATATTATATGTATATAGTAATATGTTTACTATCATTTTATTTCCTTCCATGATATTTTTCAAAATAAAAATAATTATGAAATAAAACAAATCTCGTCGCAAATTCAAATAATTGTTATCTTTCTATTTTCTAAATTGGTACGCATTTTCAAAATATTATGCTATGTTTTCAAACTTATACTAACTGCACTAAATTCAAATATTAATCATAAAAAATATTTCTTAGTTGTTTGAACACATTATATCTAAATATTGTAGAAATATTTTCACTGTCATCTTATTTCTTATGTGAATTTTCTTTCATTATAGCTTTAATACAAATTTAATTTTTTATTTTTATTAGTATAATTACCTATATTAGAAATGTATTTTGTATTTACTTTTTTCATAAATAAGACTTCAATTTCGTGATAGTGTCCATAGTTTGAGCATTCTAATCATAGTTTTAACAATTTTCTAATTTCAAATCCAATTATCCTTTCTCTTTCATTTCTAATAGTAAATTTTAAATAATTTAACATAATTTTGCTAATTTTTTAGATATTGTTTATTTAACTTTAACAATTTTTCGTATTTCAAATTCAATTAGTCTTTTCCTTTCTAATTTTAAGTTTATATATTTAATTTATTTTATTTTCTAAACTTATGATTTATAAATATCCTCACACTATCTCTAATTTATTTTTATTATTCAATATAAGTTTTTAATTTTATCGATTAGACTTGAGTTATGTGAACCTATTCATATTATGACTTATCTTATAATAATATGAAAAAACTTTCTCATCTCAAACTTGAATAAGTTTTACCGTTTTTTTTATCATACAAAATCAAAAAAAGTTCTCTATTTATTTTTATTTTTGATATTATATTATTCAATACCTAATATTATTACATTGTCATGTGGATTTTTATTAGCTTGTTTGAATTTTATATCTATTTCTACCACACTCATTCTAATATAATATAGATAAAAATTTAAAAAACTTTCTCAAATTCAGATAAGTTTTATTACTCTATTTTCTATATTTGACTGCATTTTCAAAAATTATGTTATGCTTTCAAACTTAAACTAACTGCACTCAATTCAAATATTAATCACAAAAAAATATTTTCTTAGTTGTTTGAACTCATTATATCTGAGTGTTGTAGTAATATTTACGTATAAAATATTAGTTTGCCCGATTTATCAATATTAATATGACATTATTATTCTTGTTATTAAAATAATTTTTATTGATTATTTAAGTTTTTTCTTACCTTATAAATAATTTATATATTTTATGTAGGATCTTATTTTGCCGTTATTTAATTTTTAAACTTAATAAATCTTTAATATCTTAAGTAAATTTTAATTTTATTTTAACTTACTCCAAAGTATAAATAGTCAGAGGTTATCTCAATCTATGTCTTTCTATATTTTTTTAATTTTTTCTATTATAATTTTTAGTAATTTTTTTCACTCCATATTTCTAGTTAATATAGAAAAAAAAATTGAAACGACCTGACCGGTCGTTTTGCGTTATCGGACCCTGTTTCCCTAAATGAGATTTATTTTGAATTTATAAGTATCACGCTATTTCAAACAAGGGATAAGTAAATTTGTGAATGTGAGAGGGTAAGCAAATCGGAAAAAAAAAAGAGTTTCGTCGAGGTTTGACATTTTGGAATAAAATACGGCCCAAGCTAAAATACTCGGTATTTATGGACTAATACCATGCAATGCACCATATTACCACGGTAGTATAATATATAAAGTATATATGAAGTATTCTGAAAATAAATAAAGTTTTAAATAATTTGTAGTAATTTTTAAATTATGCGGGTAATGAATTAATTATTAGGTAACGAAATATTACCCGATTAATTAATAAGTCGGTAAAGATTAATAATCTCCACCCACTCTCCACGTGGCAGCAAGCCACTAACGTGGCCTATGACTCTTAAGTCATGATGACTTAGTGGCCACTTAAGATTATAGGCATTTACTAGTGTAAGACTCAAAAAAAGTCTAGTCTTTAACATTATCAAAAACTAGTTCTTCAATTCTATTCATGATACTGTAAAACAAGAATTTGTTTTATGAAACCTTACGTCTCAAACCTCCATCCAGAAGGAATTTTCCTACGAAAATTCTTGCATCAAATCATTTCCAACGAGAAGTTTTAAGATCGTAGCAACGTAAAAGTTTTGCGGTTCTAAAGGAGTACGGTGCAATCTTTTCCAAAAATATCATACGAATTTTTTTACTCCAGTTACGAGTCCTCGGGTGTAGAGTTCAGAGTTGCGGGCGCGTTCTTGGTCCGAGAGGTAGATTCAACACGAGGTGAGTCTCCTTTCTAACCTTGTAAGAGAGAATTGTCCCCATAGGTGTTCCATATGCTGTGTAATTGTTTTGGGGGCTACGTGCGTACAAAGCTACGAGAGTCCGCACGTAGCGACTATTATGCTATGTCGGGTAGTTTTAGGGCTCACAAGCATGTTTTATGTGACATATATGTATCCTTAGCGTACTTTGAGTTTCTTATGATCATTGAATTAGTATGGAAATGGGGAAAGTTGCATTTGAATTCTCAGTTGATTAAACCTTGTTACAAGAATAACCCTACTGAGCTTATTGATAAATTCGGTATATATATGTATATATAAGAGTCAACACTCGAGTCGTAGGTATGATTCGCGATCAAGGGAAGCTTTATGGTAATTCAGTATAAGTGTGTCAGCACTCGAGTCGCAGGTATGATTCGCGATCAAGGGAAGCTTTATGGTAATTCAGTATAAGTGTGTCAGTACTCGAGTCATAGGTATGATTCGCGATCGAGAGAAGCTTTATGGTAATCCAGTATAAGTGTGTCAGCACTTGAGTCGCAAGTATGATTCGCGATCGAGGGAAGCTTTATGGTAATTCGGTATAAATGTGTCAGCACGCGAGTCGCAGGTATGATTCGCGAGTGGGTGAAGCTTTACGACTATTCAATGATTAGATATTCCTTCGACTACGGCCGGTTGTCTTGTCCTTGTGTGCACGTGACTATTTGGTATTGTTTTATTGATATTGGCTTGACAGATATTTGGGGAAAAGGAAAGCGTATATTGTTGTTTATTTTTAGTAATTACCTGGGTTTCTGTACTAGAAACGTATTGATGCTCACTATCTTACATGTCTACTGTATTTCTTTACATCTTGTCATATATTATACCGTTGGACCTTATTGAGTGTCAAGTCAACCTCTCGTCACTACTTCTTCTAGATTAGACGGGATACTCACTGAGTACATATTTATTTATGTACTCATACTGCACTTCTGTACTTAACTATACAGGTTCTGAGACTGGTGCATCTGGTTATCAGACCGGAGCTAGATATTGACTGTAGCGGACCTGACTTCACGGTGATCTGCTTCTACTAACGATCCTCAGCAGCACCATAGAGTTTCTTTTGCTTATGTTCCCGTCTATTTGTTTCAGATAGTGGGATTGTATATTTTATCTTTTGTATGTCCAGTTAGTTTGCACGTGATACTCGTGACACTAGTTCCTGGCACACACGTAGTAGTTATCATGGACTGTATACATTTTTGGTTCAAGCCTCCTTATGGCTGCTTTTGGTTTAAAAATGATAAATTATCTTTTCGATATTATGTTTCATAACTTATAACCTGGTATATGAGGAAATATGTAATTTAATGAGGAAGAACCCTTAGTTAAATAAGTGTTGGCTTGCCTGACCCTGCTGTTGGGCGCCATCACGAACTGAGTTAGGACACGGCATTGTTATGATGGTAAAATGCTTGCCCATATGTCGGGGTGATGAATGGCTCGAAGGGAGGTCTTCTCAGAGTGGGTTTCGAGATTTCAGTATTTGAGTTCCGGCAGAGGAAAGGCATTTGGACTATGATTGATCTGGTTCGGGTTGGTAAGGCGGTAAGACTTGGTGTTAACAAGCAAGGTGGAGTATTCACCTGTGTTGTGGTATTGTTGTTTGATCGAATAGCATGTGTTAAGTTCGCCGGTGTTATAGCTCTTTGATTGCATTGTGTTAGAGTGTTGAAGAAGCGGTTGCCAGAGATTGTGGTGTGTAGTGGTTCAAAATTGAATAGTTACTTCTAATAAAGCAGCTCAAGAAAGACGATATTCGGGGAGTTTGAAGTCGTGGTGGTCTGCTGGTTTAAGAGCCACAGAGAATGATATTGAATTGAGGCCGCAATTGAGAAGCATACGATGAAGGGAGACATATGAAAAGTGTCAGGTGGCGGCTAAATCTCTAGATGCCAGGCGTCAGAGACGGAAGTCGGGTAGTTGCTTAAAGGAATGAGTTTAACTAAGTGGGGGAGTGGCAGTGTAGCCTATGAGTTCAGTGGTAAGACGGTTTCCTACCTTGAGGAGGAGTTGGAGGGTTTTGAGAATTTTAGTGGACAAGGATTAGGTCCATGATCTTAATCTGAACTATTGGTTATCGGCAGAAGGTTGGATGCAACATGGAAGAGTGGTTAGGGACAAGGAAGGATGCTATATGGCGGTGAATTTGAAGATGTTGTAGCGCAATTAGTAGGTGTCCATAAGAAGCGAACAGACGGGTAAAGTTGGTGAATGAGAACAAGCTTAGGGTGAAGTATTTATGTTGCAGATGGTGTGCGTCGCAGCATTGTTGGAAAGTGTCAGTTGGTGAATTCCGCAGGTGGGTTATCCCCTATGAGTAGGTTACCGATTGTGTGATTGGAGAAGTTTCTCAAGGGATTCTAGAGGCTATTCGGTAGGAGGCCGAATATGTGTAGGATGCTAGAGAATTTGAGTATTAATTGGATGTTAGCAAGAGAATTTAGAAGAATTTGACAGATTGTTTGAGCAAGATTTTGTTAACAGAGGAGAAAGGACCTCAGCAGTGTCGTACCCCCCTTTTCCTTCTCTCTCGAGATCGGGTTTAGGACATTATGGAAAACTCCTTAAAGGAAAAGGAAGAGTCGCCACCTAACGATTTTTATGGTGCGTTAGGACACCTAGATTTGATAACTCATGAACTAGTTTGCATTACCAGAGAACGAGTAAGGACTTGAAGTTATCCCAATGGGAAGATGTTAGAGACCCCTCGAGATCCACAAATATGAGTCCCATCCAAGAAGTTTGGTGAATTTGGACAATAAACAAGTAGCAAATAAGGCTTAGATAAGAGGTTATTAAATACTAAATTTTAAAGGGTTTTGAAAAGAAACAGGAGAGGAAAACATTTGAAAAGAAACTGTCCTAGGTTTAAAGTAATACGGATCACATCAATGTAATACCCCGTATGTCAGTCCTTAGAGAAGGACTACACATGATATTAGTGCGCCAATCATCATATCTGTATTCTACCCTTCCCACCCCGTAAAGTTGTTTTAAAATGCACGTGTCCTGGTCACGAAAGCTTATTGCGTGCTATTACCCGTACCATCTTATAAATCCTGGAGGATATTTAAGCCTACTAAATCCTACAAGGTGAGTGTTAGGTTGAACCCCTAGGTTTAAAGGATAAAACTCTAAGCGACGTACAAACAAATATGACTACAAATATAGGGACACATAAGGGCATATAAAAGACTCATAAATTCCTCCACAAGTTAATACACATCACTAGCACGACTCATACACAGTCAAGGTCTCAAAATCAGGATTTAAAACAAGAATTCCGAGTTTGGAAAAAACAGTAGGCTTCAGCAGTTTTAGCAAAAGAAATGATTCTTTGAAAAAAAATCAATAATAAGGCAGGGGATTATAACTAAAACAGATTAGTTGTAGAAAAAGAAAAAGATTGATCTTAAAAAAATCCAGTAATTTAAAGACAGGAGCAGGAATTAAAAAAAAGAGTGCGTAGCAGTTTAATGAAGCCCTTAGTAAAAGCAAATGGGAAGCGTCAGAGAAATCAGTTAAGCATGAGTTTAAAATAACAGAATGATAAAAAAGGGAAGTGACTTCAAAAGATTTAGCAGTTCAAAGCAGAATAGAAGTCAGTTGTTTAAAGAAAACTTTGATGAAAGGAGAATGAGTAAGCTATTTCAGAAACCAGTAGTTTTAAAAATAGAACAAGAATTCAAACAGAATTATTTTGTAGAATTGATACTAGTTTGGAAAATCCGTTGAAAGAGCAAAAACAGTGATAAACAGCAAAGTTATAGAGATTAAGAGACTGAAGATCACTTTTAACACGAGCAAGACATAGAACGACCAACTTTGGCTTTAATGAATATTAGACCTATGGTTTGCCTAGGCATCGTATAAATTGCCTAATTATCTCAAAAGGTGAACATGCAAATTGATTCTGATTTTAAGACGTACAGGATAGCGTATTTGCAGAAGCGTTTTAACTACTTAGCCATATCTTAGCAAGGTTATTAGATTAGCACTGACTAGGTGTTCATCGACTGTAATTCAAACACACAAGAAATCCTAACTACGGGATATCTAATGCACATAGGAATACCCTAAGACATGGTTTCTAAATGTCAATGAGAATGCAGTAATAGCCTTATGACAGTTTTATCACTTGTTCTAGTTGTTAACTATTATCATGGTGTTGAGATGAGTATAATAACATGTGGAAAGTAAAGAACTTGAGGCAGGATCTCTAATGCATGAGATGCATTTTCTAGAAAGGTTATCTATTGCGCAGATAAGTAAATAAAAGCCTATAAGCATGTTTTCTACCCGTTACTAAACT
>ML316068.1:0-42757 GCA_005239505.1 Nicotiana paniculata | reverse complement strand
GCTGGAGCCACCTATCAAAGGTTAGTGACTAAAATGTTCCAAGAACATCTTGGAAAGACGATGGAAGTCTATATTGATGATATGCTGGTAAAATCAACACAAGAACAAGGCCATTTCCAGCAGCTCTCTCCTGCTTTTGATATTCTACACAGGTATAATATGAAGTTAAATCCAGAGAAATGCGTTTTTGGAGTGCAATCAGGTAAATATTTGGGTTTCCTTGTGTCAAACAGAGGTATAGAGGTAAATCCAGCTCAAATTAAAGTTATAGAAGAAATACCTGATATTTTAACAAATAAAAAGGAAGTTCAAAGACTGACAGGGAGAATAGCAGCTTTGGGTAGGTTTATTTCTAAATCCTCCGAAAAAAGTTTTAAATTCTTCTCAGTTCTCAAAAAGCAGAATCAGTTCGAATGGACTAAAGAATGTCAGCAAACCCTCAAGAACCTGAAGATTTATCCATCGAAACAACCACTGCTTTCAAATCCAAAAGAAGGGGAAAGATTGTACATCTACCTGGCTGTCTCAGAAATTGATGTAAGTGCGGTATTGGTAAGAGAAGAAAAAGGTAAACAATCACATGTCTATTATGTAAGTAAAACCTTGATAGGTGCTGAGACTAGATATCCACATCTGGAAAAGTTAGTCTTAGCTTTAATAATGGCATCTAGAAAATTACGACCCTATTTTCAATGCCACCCAATCACCGTTGTGACCTCATATCCTTTAAGAAATATTCTGCATAAACAGGAATTGTCAGGAAGATTAGCCAAGTGGGCCATAGAATTAAGTGAGCATGAAATAATCTATCAGCCTAGGACTGCAATTAAGTCTCAAATACTAGCTGATTTTGTTGCTGACTTTAGTAATAACATTGTATCTGAAGTACAAAAAGAGTTACAACTCTTTAACGGTGTTAATCCAGGCCTATGGACCTTGTTCACCGATGGTTCTTCAAACATAAAAGGCGCCGGCTTAGTCATAGTCTTGATATCACCTACGGGTGAAAAGACACGGCGAGCTATAAAGTGTTATCCTATCACTAACAATGAAGCAGAGTACGAAGTTGTTATTGCAGGGCTTGAACTCGCAAGGGAGCTCACAATCGAGCAAATTATGATCAACAGCGACTCCTAACTGGTAGTAAATTAGGTACAGGGGACTTACATCTCTCGAGAGACTAGAATGCAACAGTATCTTGAAAAAACACGAGAGCTCGTGAGACAATTCAAAACATGGAAGGTAATGCAAATACCTAGAGAGGAAAATGCAGAAGCAGATGCATTAGCTAACCTCGCAGCAGTCACGGAAGTAACGAACAAAGACAATACAATTGTCGTTCAACTATTTCATTCAATAATAGACCAGGACAGGAATGAGGTAACTTTCAACAACCTAACCTGGGACTGGAGAAACGAAATTCTTAATTTTTTGCAGAATGCCACTGTGCCTGAAGACAGGAACGCAGCTCAAGCACTTCACCGCAAAGCTGCACGGTACTGCCTTATTCGCAACTCACTTTATCGCAAGATGTTCGGAGGACCCCTAACTAAATCCCTCGGACCTAACCAAACGGAATTTGTGATGAAAGAAGTCCACGAAGGACACTGTGGAAATCACTCAGGGGCAAGATCCTTAGTGAAAACACTAATCAGAGTTGGATACTGCTGGCCTAAGATGGAAGAAGAAGCCGAGAATTTTGTATCCAAATGTGAAAGATGCCAAAGGTTTGCCAATAACATGCATCGACTAGCGGAATTATTACATCCAATAATCCCCATGGCCTTTCATGAAATGGGGGACATAGTGGGACCTCTTCCCACAGCTAAAGGACAGGTACGATTTTTACTCGTACTAACCGACTATTTTACAAAATGGGTAGAGGCAGAAGCGTTCAAACAAGTGCGAGAAAAGGAAGTTAAAAGCTTCTTATGGCGAAACATAATATGCCACTTTGGAATACCAAAGGGAATCGTGTGTGATAATGGCCCACAATTCATAGGCTCGCAAAACACCGAATTCTTCGAAAGTTGGAAAATCAAGCGGATCACTTCAACGCCGTACCACCCTGTGGATTATGGTCAAGCTATGTTAATGAATAAGGTCATCATCAACAATCTAAAGAAGCGGCTGGATAAAGCCAAAGGAAATTGTCCTGAAGAGTTACCCGCGGTACTATGGGCGTACAGAACAACTTCGAAGATAGCCACGGGAGAAACTACGTTCGCACTTGTTTATGGCTCAGAAGAATTAATACCCGTGGATATTGGTGAACCAAGTATAAGGTTCTCAAAATCCATGGAAGATGAAAATGACGATGAATTAAGGACCAACCTGGACCTACTCGAACCACGGAGAGAAGCAGCATTGATACGGATGGAAGCTCAAAAGCAAATCATAGAGAATTATTACAACCGTAAAGCTCATCTCAGATACTTTAAGATTGGGGACTTCGTCCTAAAAAAAGTCTTTCAATCAACGAAAAAAGCAGGTGCAGGAAAGCTAAATCCAAACTAGGAAGGACCTTGCAAAATCTGAGGCTTAGCTGGTAAAGGCGCCTATGAGTTGGAAGCTATGGACGGTAGAGTTCTACCAACAAGATGGAACACCATCCATCTAAAGAAGTATTACTTCTAAAAGAAAAGAATACCCACCGTCAGGTATCACATTCGATCTTATTTTGAACATTTAAAAATTTTACTAAATTTTTTAGATGATAGGCACAAAGCTAACTCATCACCAGATAATGATATTAGACTTACAAAGACGTGATGAAAAAACACGATTCCCGGTCTAGGGTTACACTTTATGATGGACGTTTTAAAAGGTTTAAGCAGTCATCATCTAAAAAACTATATACCTTCGAGTCCAGAATGTTTTTCCTTTTTAGGAAAAGGACCACAACGAAGGAATAATCAAGTGCTCGAGATTTCATTCTTCAAAGCTCAAACACTTGGGGGACTATACAGTATGGAAGGATAAGACGAAGCAAAGAAGACTATCAAAAAGTCAAAATCTCGAGCCTGAAGACCCATCTACCCAACGAGACAAGTGACACGAGCAGAATCAAAAGAAATCAAAAGAGCCATCCAAATACAAAGCCTAATGCAAAAGGAAAAAACCTTCGAACATATTCAGGTTGAAAGGCAAAATATTAGTCACGAGAAAGAAATGTACATATTTATACTTATTCAAAGTTGTTGTAACAAAAACAGTTAGGGGTAAAAGATCATCATCAATGTACTCATTCAAAAAACTGTTCTCGAATAAAACTGTTCTCGAATAAAACTGTCACGACCCAACTTCGGAGTCGTGATGGCGCCTGTCGTGGAACCAGGCAAGCCGCCCTTTTTAACTAAGCTAAATTCAATTTCCAGTAAAAATACGATTTTAAACGAATTTATTGATAATACTAAAAATCTGGAGTTTTAAAAACAATTATTTGAAAAACTAAATTTAAACCTCAAACCCCGGATCCGGTGTCACTCAGTCATGAGCTGCTATTAAAAAATAAAGAATGAATAAATAGACAACTGTCACGACCCAATTCCGGAGTCGTGATGGCGTCTGTCATGGAACTAGGCAAGCCACCCATTTAACCCAAGCTAAATGCAATTTCCAATAAAATATCCTTCTTAACAAGTCTGTGGATAATAATAATAATAATAAATCAGAATTTGGAACAATTTTATAAAAATCAAAACCTAAACCCTACAAACCCCGGATCCAGTGTCACACATTCATGAGTTGCTAGTACTTAATACAACCAAAAAGAAATGACCAACATAGTCTGAAAAAAAATATGACAGGTACAAAAGGAAGAGAAGACGAGATCACGGTCGCCAGCTACTACCTCGTCAACTCTGATGAAACTACTGCTACTCACTGATCAGAGCTAAATCCCACTGTACTTGGATCTGCACACAAGGTTCAAGGGGTAACGTGAGTACACCAAACCAGTATTAATGAAACCAAACTACGGGCTGAGAGGTAGTGACTGACTAAACCTCCGATAATTCGAACAACAATATATAACTTGGACATAACAATAATATATATCAGAAAATAAACAAGATGCATCAATTTGTGACTGTAGCCCTACATACTAGCATGAGTTCATATAGGATCAAGAATGATGTGTACTCAGTAATCCAACTCTCATAAGGTGGTCCACTCAGTACTAGAATACGGCCTTCCGGCCCAGGGAAAGTCCATCCCAGATATTATATAAACATGAGTGACAGAGTCACCTAGTACTGAGGAAAAAGGTCGATCCAGCCCCACGGAGAAGATCCATATCCGGAACATAAGACTCGGACAAGATCCATGTCCAGGGAAGATACATCCCTCATATAACATCAGCTTCATACAAGATCCATGCCCAGGGAAGATCCATCTCTCAATATCTGTGCGCTCACTGGGGTGTAAAGACTCCGGAGGGGCTCCTATCAGCCCAAGCGCTATATCAAGCCAATGAAGGCATGATTCCAGGGTCGCTGCGGTATGTAGTCCGACCTCATAACTATCTCAAAACCAAGCTTTAAGCCTCACTCAGTCAGTACCTTCCAGTCTCACTCACAATGCTCTAAATATGAAAATCAGCCCAAACCAATGATAATATAGAATAAACTAGCAACTTACGAGACTGAGGCATGAAACATATACTATAACAGGACTTAGTACATGAAAAAAATAATCATAAATAGAGACAGCAATAATCGACCGTTCCGGTCTGAACATATCGGCGTGAAGCCTTAACATTTATAGTTAGCGTGATTTCTATTGCGTTCAAGGTAAATACCACCTTTACAGTACAATTATCAACCTGAGATAACCATTAGACAGTGTCATGGAATGAGTCAGTCTAAAAACATTCGGTGTACGCCCGCATGACCGTCACTTGGCAAGTGTGTCACCTTAATTAACATCGAATATCAAATAGTTTGGGGTTTCGAACCCTCAGTTCCAAGTTTGGAAGCGTTACTTACCTCAAACCGGCTAATATACTACTCCGCAGTGCCCTTGCCTCTAATTTCGGCCTCCGAGTGCTCCAAATCTACCAACAATCAGATGTATATCATTATAATATGCTAAGGAACTAATCACAATCGAAATATATCAAAAATACTCAAAGATCCCGAAATTGGTCAAACCCGACCCTCCGAGCCCACATCCCAAAACACAGAAATTTTTATACAAAACTGTTCTTCATCATCTCACGAGTCCGTACATATAAAGAAAACTAAATTCGGAGTCCAAATGACCCCTCAAATCCCCATTTTAAAGCCTCTTAATCCCAAGCCCTAATTACCCAATTCACTGATTTTTCCCTAATTTCTACCATAAATCTGACCTTTAATCACATATAAACGAGTTTAGAGTCCAAAAATCTTACCTCAATGAAGAACTATCGAATCCCCTCTTCAAAAACCCTCCAAAAGCTTCAAACCCGGATGAAATATTGAGAAATATGGCTAAAATTCGCGAAGGCACGCTTTTATACTTTCTGCCCAGGGGTTTCGCATCTGCGACCACTTACTCGCACCTGCGGAAAAACCCAAGGACCTCGACTTCCACACTTACGATCGAACTCCCGCACCTGCGACTTCGCAGGTGCGGCAATTAACTCGCACCTGCGGACTCTTCTCACTCAGCCAAACTTCTGCACCTGCGGCTCCCCATCCGCAGGTGCAAAAACATCAGTAACAGCAACATCAGCAATATCAAAACCATTCCAAACTTCCCGTTAACCACCCGAAACCATCTCGAGCCCCTCGAGACCCCAACCAATCATACCAATGCATCATGTATGATCATTAAAACTTAGTCGAGCCTTCAAAACATCAAACACAACATCAAAACCCCAAAAACACATCGAATTCAAGCCTATGAATTTTGAATTTTTCTAAATTCCACCAAGGATGCCGAAACTATCCAAAACAACTCTGATTGACCTGAAATTTTGCGGACATATCCAAAATGAAATTACGAACCTGTTCCAACTGTCGGAATTCCATTCCGACCCCGATAGTCTATTCTCCACTGCCAACCGGAAATCGCCAAAAACTAACTTTCACTAATTCGATCCTAATTCTACACCGGCTATCACAACAATATTCCGAACACACTCCTAAGTCCCAAATCACCTAACGAAGCTATCCGAGCCATAAAATCCACATTCTGAGGTTATTTCCCAATAAGTCAACTCTCAGTTGACTTTTCCCATTATAAGGTTATCTTTAAAGGCTACATGACTGAACTCTCACGACAACCATTCGATTTCAAGCCTATCGACTCTAACACATCAATAACAGAATAACCAACCTATTACAAGTCAATAACAACAATTATAATTCAGGTTCTACGAAACGACAGACCGGGTCGTTACAACAACATAGTCTCAAAATAAGTGCAACAGGTGGAATAAGGAAGAGAAGACGAGGTCGCGATCGCCAGCTGCTACCTCGACAACTCCAATGGAAACTCTGATCGCTGCTCAATATCCAATACTGGGTCCCGGTGTACCTGGATCTGCACAAAAGGTGCAAGGGGTAACGTGAGTACACCAACTTAGAAGTAACGAACCCAAACTATGGGCTGAGAGGTAGTGACGGACAAAACCTCAGAAATTACAATAAACAATATACAGAAATAGACATGCTAACAGTTTATCAGAATGAGTAAATATGCCAAGTATGCCAGTATACTCTACATGCCATCATAAAAATATAGGTATTAAACCAGTGTGGATATGCACATAGTGCTCATAACTCTCCCACAGAAGTCCACTCAGTACTATATATGGCTCTCAGGCCCATGGAAGTTCCATCCCGGAATATGCATAAACACCGGTGACCGTAGTCACTCCGTACTGAGGAAAAAGGCCAATCCAGCCCCACGGAGAAAGTCCATCTCCGGAATACAACACTCGGACAAGATCCATGTCCAGGGACGATCCATCCTTCACATAACATCCACTTCGGACAAGATCCATGTCCAGGGAAGATCCATCCCTCACATCAATGCGCTCACTGGGGTGTAAAGACTCCGGAGGGGCCCTAGTGGCCCAAGCGCCATATCAATCCAACGAAGGCATGATTTAGTATCACTTCGATGTGCAGTCTAATATCATAACTGTCTCAATAACAGGATCTCGGCCTCACTCAGTCATTACTCTTCAGTCTCACTCGCATGAATCACAGATGCATCCATCAGCCCGAAATAATGATAAGTATGCATATAATTAAAAATACTGAGACCGAGATATGAAGTGATATGCTATAACAGGACTGAGTATAAGAAATCAATTAATCACAAAATGAGACAGTAATATACGACCACTCGGTTCTCATCATTTTCGGCGTGAAGCCTATCATTTATACTTAACATGATTTCTAACATGTTCACAATTACCACATTAATAGAAGCACAGATATCATCATGGAATAATCACTAAGCGGTGCCATGGGATAAGCCAGGCCACAATACTTGGTGCACGCCCGCACGTCCGTCACTTGGCATGTGCGTCACCTCAACAATAGTCATAAATCATTTAGCTCGGGGTTTCGAACCCTCAGAACCAAGTTTGGAAACGTTACTTACCTCAAAACCGGCTAAAATACTATTCCGCAGTGCCTTTGCCTCTAAATCCGGCCTCTGAGTGCTCCAAATCTACCAAGTTCATATTTTTATCATCAAATTATGCTTAAGGAATAAATTCCAATCGAAAAATATCAAATTTAGCTCAAAATCCCGTAATTGGTCAAAACCCGACCCCCGGGCCCGCGTCCTGAAACTCAGAAATTTTTATACAAAACTGTTATTCATCATCTCACGAGTCCGTACATATAAAGAACACTAAAATCGGAGTTCGTTTGACCCCTCAAATCAATCCCTAAAGGTCTCATAATCTCAAGCCCTAAACCCACCTTTTTCTACTAATTTTCGTGAATTTAACACTGATATTATGTTCTATAATCATCCATAAATGAGTTTTAAGGTCCAAAACACTTACCTCTATGAAGAACAATGATTTCCCTCTTCAAAAGTCGCCCCCAAAGCTCTCTGTCCGTACAAAAATGGTGTAAAAAGGGTTTAAGTCGCGGAGGGTTTATTTATATACTACCCAGTGATTTACTCTCCGCGATCGCGGCTTTCCCTCATGCGATCGTGATGCCTTGGTTCCTTATTCCATGCAATCGCACGCCATATCATACGGTCGCGATGACCACTGACCTCTGCTCCCCCACACGCCAGGTTAGCTCTACGTGATCGCGACCTAGCTCACGCGATTGCACTTCACCTTCTTCCAAACCTACGCGATCGCACCTCGATTCATGCGATCGCGATGCAGAAAATTTTCCTGGCCCTCAAAGTGTTCTACACTGCAGCCTTTGCCATGCGATCGCGATGCACAAATCCCTGTTGCACAAAAACCAGAAAACCAGCTCTTTCTTTAAGTCCAAAAATGCCCGTTAACCAACCGAAATCAATCCCGAGCCCCTGGGGACCCCAACTAAGCCTACCAACATATCCCATAACATCATTCAAACTTAGTTTCACTCTAAAAACACAAAAACTAACATCAAAACACCAAATTTACATTGGATTCAAGCCTAAGAACTTTGAAATTTCTAAAATCCACCAACGATGCCGAAACTATCCAAAACAACTCTGATTGACCTGAAATTTTGCAGACACATCCAAAATGACATTACGAACCTGTTCCCATTGTCAGAATTCCATTCTGACCTCTATATCCTATTTTCAACTGCCGACTAGAAATCACCAAAACTAACTTTCGCCAATTCATGCCTAATTCTAAACCGGTCCTCACCCAAATATTCTGAACACACTCCCAAGTCCCAAATCACCTAACGAAGCTATTCGAGCCATAAAATCTGCATTCCGAGGTCGTTTACCAATAATTCAACTCTCATATGACTTTTCCAACTTTACAGCTATTTTTAAAGACTAAGCGACTAAACTCTCACTACAACCATTCCGATTTCAAGCCTACCAACTCTAACACATCAATAACAGTATAACCAACCCATGACAAGTCAAGAACAGTAATTATAATGCAGGTTCTACGTAACGACCGACCGGGTCGTTACAAAAACAGTTATGGATGAAAGATCTAAATCCTTGTATTTGTTCAAGAAACTGTTATCAAATAAAAACAGTTACGAATAAGAAAATATTTCCCTCGTACTTATTAGAAAACTATTTCCAAAACAGTTGCGGGTAAAAACCTAATCTTTATAAAAACGGTTACTAGTAAAAAATAGTTGTTTGCTTGTATTAATATCGAAAAACTGTTACCTATGAAAAACATTTACGAAATACAAGAGTATATCAAATCTGTTAAACAAACACAGTTGCAAACATGAGTTTTAGACGATAACCAAACACATGTAAAATGTCATGGAAGTTCAAACAAAAAACTTTCCTTGGAAACATTCTTAAACATGCGTAAAATTCCTATCACTCTATTGCATTATCATGAAGTTGAGACGTCTTCTTCATGTCAATTATAAAGGGCCCTCTTCTATAAACTATGCCTATTACAAAAAGGCACACATTTGATATGATACCGTGCCTATTACAAAAAAAGATACGAGTAGTCTAAAGCATTCCCCATGCAAAACTCGAAGGTAAAACTAAAACCTAGAAAAATGAAGCATGAAAAAGACGTAAAGAGTGAAACAGAAACTCAACAAAAGTCGAACTAATATTTATATATTAAAACAGCTAAAACTAAGTATTAACTTATACTTAGCCGAATAAAATTTTTATATACATTGTGGTGCCCCTAAGTTGTCATTTGGGGACTTTAAGGAAATCCAAATTTACCCCCAATGGGACTGGGGGTAACCACCAATTGATACAAAGAAAAAAAAAGAGGGATAAATCAACTAAATCTTTTCAAGAGAGGGGTTGACTTCAGTGGCAGAAGGAGCGGGAGCAACTGGAGATGAAGAGGCATGAGCGGCTGGAATCTCACCATCAGGTGAAGAGAGGTTATGACCTTGTTGAGCCTTCTCCATGGCTTCCTTAGTTTTGGATATTTTAGCACTAAGGTCAAAACCCTCTTGATTCATTTCCATCAATGTGTCAAGGAGAGAATTCATATACACCCAGCTCACATCGACAATAGCCACCTCTTCCAAATCTTCATAATCCTTTGCCCATACTTGAAGATCAGCTCTCAATCCGCAGCTTCATGGGCGGCCCTTAATGGAACAATCGAATCCTATAAAGTTTGAGCTTTGTCTAAATCCCTACGAAGGTCTTCTTGAGTACGAGTGAGTGATTGCACGAGCTCGCCTGAGTATTCCTCCTTCTGCCCCAACAAGTTCTTCAAATCTCTAATCTCTTTTGAGGAATGGGACAGCTGCTCCGCGAACAAAGACTCCAAAACACTCTTATCTTTAGCAGCCTGACTGCAAGAAGCCCTCTCCACTGCCAATTCTGCTGCCATGAGTCTCATCTGCCGCTTCAAGGTACTCTTTTCCTCTTCTAAAGCATCCATGTCAAACCTTAGGCTATCATACTGTGCTCTCCAATTATCAACATCGGCCTGCAACTCTCTTGTCTCTTAGTCCACGTTTGAAATCCTCTTCATAAGCTCCATGCCTATAAGGTTAATCTACAAGAAATAAACCAGTCAGATATGGTAAATTTCATATACGAGAGTGAAAGAGGATAACTTGCATCATACCTTCAAAGAAGTATGCACGACCTCATTGGCCCGTGTAAGAGCACCGTGGCTGGCTAGCTTTGTTTTTTCAGAGGGACCTATCAAAGGCTTGAGCCACACTTCGGGCTCACCCGTTTTCTTGAAAAGATTCCCCTAAACTGGAACCTCTATTACCACCTACCGCATCTCTCTGCTGGAAGACCCTACTTCCTTAACGGAAGGCATGGAAGCAGGCAGAGATGGAACAGCAACAGGCACGGAAGGTTGAGTAGCTGGAGAAGCCACGGGCAAAGAAGCAGGCACAGAGAGTTGAAGAGTTGAAGAAGTTACAGGCAAAGAAACATCAGAAGTTGAAATAGCCAAAGGAACAGACGAAACAACTTCTCTCAAAAAAGCAAGAAAGACAACAGCCAAAGGGACGTCGTCAGGAGCAAGATCAACACCCTCATGAATAGGGGAATATGAAACATTATCAAGGACAGGGGGCTCAATCACAGACACGGAAGGCAAGGTTAAGGCTGTAATCTCATCATCTAAAACCATTCGCCTTCTCCGTGGCATGTGCATTAAAGCACCCTTTTCTTCCTCTGCTACGGAACGAGACTCACTAATCTTCCTCTTCGAGGAAGATGAACCAACAATAATTTCCTGGTCCTGAGCCAAAGACATCTTCGAGATAGATGAAGCAGACACCCCATGAGCAAAGAACCCTATTAAAAAGGGAAAAAAGTTAAATAAAAAAAAGACGCGAGTAAGGAAAAAAGCAAGAACAAAAGCTTCACTTACCGTGGGTCTTTACATGCCAACCATACCTCCCAGCGAGGTACTTCCAAGATCTCTCTTCTGAAGGAGCAACAGATAACAATTTTTCTACCCAATCACGAATACCGGAGACATTCTCAACAGTATTCATGATTACTGAGAGAAGAAAAAAATAGATATGGTGTTAAATAAAACATCTCAAGTCAAAACAAGAAAAAGTAAATGTGAGCTAAAGCATACTCACGTGTGCGATTCCACTTCTCAGGGAAGGGAAGATTTTCTTCACCCACTAAACCAACTGTGGGTACAGCAACATACCGGAGGTACCAGCCCCTATCATTATCGTCTCCAGGGGTTACCAACATTCTTTTGCTTCAAGCAGTCAGAGTAAAAACCCCTTCACGAAATAAGGTAGGAGAGTATAAGTGAATAAGATGGTTGAAGGTAAAAGAAACCGAGGCTAAAGAAGCCAAATTCCTAAGACATGCGACAACTCGCCACATAAGCGGGCCAACTTGTCCTAAGCAGATATTGAAAAAATGGCAAAACTCAGTTATAACTGGGTCAATGGGAGGTCTAAACCCTAAAGTGAAAGGATACGTATAAACAAAAGAATACCCCATCTTGTAAGACGTTATTCTTTGATTACTATTCGAAATATAGACAGAAAATTCAGACTTCCAAAAACACTCCCTACGAACAAGGGAAATCTGACCCTCAGTTATAAGGGTTGGATATCTTTCGACACTATCAAGAGAAGAAGATTGATCTACAAGACTTGACTATCCCTAGCAAAAACAAATTTAGCAGGGACAATTTCATTGACTCCAGGTTCACGAAGGCATTCACCTCTACCTCTAGACAAAGACCGAGAAACCATAAATCTCGGAGAAACTGGAGATCTAGTGGAAGAAGGAGGAACTATCTGAGAAGAAGAGGAGCCCCTCGAAGGAGTGGATCCTAGACTTCTAAGTCTACCACCCCTCCGACTCCTAGTCGGAGCAGAAGATGGCCTTAAACTTTCAAGATCTATTACTCTTTGAGGTTGGTTTGAAGAAGACATGTTTACAAAGGCAAAGAAGAAAGTTCTTTACAAAAGACAAAGTTAGAAAAGTGTTTCGTGGAAGCAAAGAAAAGAAAACATGTATTTATACTTGAAGACAACCGTCAAACATGAAGAAAAAGGAAAATAATGATGAAAAGTCATAATTGAAGATGTCACTTCGGGACTGGCACAGCCGCAAAAAGCCCTAAAAGGTGCCGAGTAAATGCAGAACCAATCCGAAAAGGACACGTGGTATGAGCATTAAATGGAAGTGACCCTATGGTGCAGAGAAGTATACAACGATTCAAGGAAAAGCGGCGGCAAAATATTCCTGGCATAAATGAATATCCACTTACCAAATATTAATTGTTAAATATATGGTAAGTGGGGGCACTATCTGTATTGGTAAAAAAGAGTTTCACACGTAAGCAAGCTTTTGACAACTCAGCCAGTCATGTGGACACAGAAAAACGCAACAGCTGGATGTGATTCTTTGAAGAGATACGGTACAAAGAGGCACGGTTCAGTAAACCCACGAACTTATCAGCCACAGGAAACTCAACTTGACCAAAACGGGAGAGAGGCGCGGTTAGAATGAATCTAGACAAAGCTACGGGCAGATTCAAGGACCCACAATTGATTGCTCGAACATTATGTAACCAAACCTCAATTACCGTTATCCTTTGTAACGCCTCATTAATGTCATAATTAGTCATTAATGAGTAACCATAGCAAGATTCACACGTTGTAAGAATCTCCTATATAAGGGAGGGGAATACAGCTTGTAAAGGCATCTGATTCTCGGATACAATCAACTTCGATTTTCTATATTTCTGCAATATTGTCTATTATTCATTTTTCTCCATTACCTTGATTATCAGTAACCCGTATTCATCTTAACAATAAGATTTAGTCAAAGGGTCTAATAATTTGGTTAAACAGTGATTGCGAAGCATTTTCCGCGATCACGATGAGTAAATACCTGGGCGGAAGCTATATATCAAGGTTTCGACCATTTTTAACATATTTGGAGCTATGGAGCTCGGATTAAAGTGATTTTTGAGGCGATTTTCACCATATGGAATGGGGTAAGTGATTTCTATCTAATTTTGGTCAAAATACATGATTATGCCTTTAATTTAATCATTTAATTTGTAATTTGAGGTGGAAAATTAAGGAAAATGGGAAAGTATTCTTGAGTTGGATTTTTGGGGTTTTGAATGGGATTTTGTTATCGGATTTGAGTAAATTTAATATGTTGGACTAGTGAGTGAAAGAGGTTTCTAGTTTTGTAATTTTTGTTGGATTCCGAGACGTGTGTCCGGGGGTTGGGATTGACCAATTTCGGGATTCGTGATGTAATTTGATAATTTTGATGTGGGTTTTGTTCCTTTAGCATATGTTAATGATATAATACTGATTTTGGATAGATTCGGGGTGATTTAAGGCCTAGTCGAGCGGCAAGGGCATCGCGGAGTAGATTTTCATCCGGTTCGAGGTATGTAATGATTGTAAATCTAGTCTTGAGGGTATGAAACCCCGGATTTCACATTGTTTTTACTATTTTGAGGTGACTCACATGCTAGGTGACGGGCGTGTGGGCGTGCACCGTTGGATATTGTGACTTGGTCCATCCCGTAACAACTATAAAGTCGCGTATTTGACTTAAATTATATGATAATATGTGTTTTAGACAGAATTTCCTATAAATTGGGCTGAATGCCATGTTTGGGCCTTGTGCCAAAGCTGTTTGGACCCTTAGGGGCCTTTTTTTTATTATCGTCTCACTATTTTGATTTTAAGATATATACTCAGTCATGCTATGTTTACTGATTTCATAACCCAGTCCTTAGTACACCGTTTTGATGCATATAAAATGTTATTTTGGGTTGAGCCCTATTTTTTACCGATAGCCTGAGTGGCTTGAGAGGTTTATGACTGAGTGAGGCCGTGGGCCTGTTTTTGTGAGGATATATATGGTATTGGGCTGCATGCCAAAGCATGTTGTTACTGATTCATGATTTTGTGAGGCCGAGGGCCTGATTGATTTATGTCACGAGGTGTCTTGTCATAGCGCTTGGGCTGCAGGAGCCCATCCGGAGTCTGTACACCCCTAGTGAGTGTGGGTACCCTGAGTGAGTGATATGATTTTTTGCCCGAGGGGAAATTCTTGATTCATGTTGTGCCCGAGGGACTGTTTACGAGTGATTGTGAGGTATGCCCGAGAGGTTGTATATGAGTGGCAGTGATGTTTGCCCGAGGGGCTGTTTATGATTTATGTTGCCCGAGGGGTTGTACATGAGTGAGTTTTGGCCGAGGGGCTTTTTATGTTTACATCATTTTTACTCATTGCTTTATCATTGCATTTGAAGACTGATGAAAGATGTTTTAATTGGTTTTACTGAAACTGGACCCTGATTTTAAAAGCCTGATGTGTTCTACTGACATTTCATAATATGAAATGTATATGTTTTATTGCTCGTCACTACTGCTCATTCTTTATTTACTTTTATTACTTACTGAGTTGGCGTACTCACATTAGTCCCTGCACCTTGTGTGCAGATCCAGGGGTCGCTGGATGTGCTAGTAAGTGTTGATTCCATCCATCGTGGATCTGTTGGAATTAGCAAGATAGCTGCATGGCAATCATAGTCGTGCTCTTCTCCCTTCTATCGTACTATAGATGTTATTAGTGGGTTTCCATACTGTATTGGTTTTAGTATTATCGGACAGTTCTTAGTAGGTGCTCATGACTAGTGACACCCCGATGTCGGGTTTTCTTTCTGCATTGTTGTTTTGATTTAAACCCTTTATGAAGGTTTATTGTTAAATAGATTTAAGTTTATTTTAAGAATGAAAATATTGACTGGTTTTGGTAATGTGTCGGCTTGCCTAGTACTACAATGGGCGCCATCACGACAGGGTAGTTTGGGTCGTGACAAGTTGGTATCAGAGCCTAGGTTACATAGGTCTCACAAGTCATGAGCAGGTTTAGTAGAGTCTTGCGGATCGGTACGGAGACGTCTGTACTTATCTTTGATAGGTTGCAGAACTCTTAGGAAAAATCTCATATTCTTGAATTTTTGTCGTGCGAATCCATTAATTCAGCTTAAAGCGTAACCCTTTGGCCTTCGTAGTTTGATACGAATTACATTCGACCACACTCGAATTCGACTCATACTCAACCTGACTTGAGTTCAATTAACAAGTTACCTTCGTTTGAGTTAGTTACGGCGACATGAGACTTCACCCAAATTCAACCAGAGATGTACTCGACCGTGCTCGAGATAGAACATACCGAAACAATTCTTCTAAAGCTATCATTTGAAGGAAAATGGTCGAAGAAAAGTAAAAGATTCAACAACATACATCGAAAGGTTATAATCATTAAATTCCTAAAAGTATATTACAAAGGGCCAGAAAGAGGCACAAAAAAGAAGAAAAAAAACTAAGTACAAGGTATTACTCCACTCCGTCCCCACCTTCATCGCCATCGCCATCGCCATCGCCCTCTCCACCACCTGGATACTTGTCATCGTACCAAGCGTCCTGCTCAATCGCGTCCAGCTTGTCCTCACCACTATCCTCCCTCGGTGTAGCAGGGTCGAAAACACAGGCAACTCGAGCTTCACGCACCTTGGAACGAGCACCCTCAAACTCAAGCTCAGTAACCCTCTTAGCCGCCATCAAATCCCTAAAGATGTCCAACTAGACCTCAGCATGGATCTAATTCTCATATGAATTATGCGACATGTCAGGAAAGGAGGAAGCATGAGAGGAGGACGGTCAAGACAGCATTTGCACCTTCTCGGCCTCGAGAGCGACAACCTTATCATTCAAATCGGAGGCCTCCCCTTCAAGTCCGCCAATCCACTCATCGAGTCGGGCATCCTTAAGAGCGGTCGCCTCTGTCTCACTCGCTCGTTCAGATTGAAGGACACGAACGGCCTCCTCCATTTCCGCCACCTTGTCCAGAGCCGCCAACCTGGCTTCCTCAAACTTGCCTAATTCCGTCATCGCCTATACCAGCTCCACGCTCAAGGCATTGAACTGGGTCGTACTTTACTCAAGCTCAGCCCGTAGGGATAGTTGAGTCTGAAGATTTGTGTATTCAGTCGCAATCCCCCTGCTCACCTCGAGCTCGTCCTCCTTAGACCTAAGCGACCCCTGGAGCTCGTTGTATTTTCGAATAACCCTCACAAGCTCTTTGTCTTTTTTTCTTTAGCTCATCTCTAAGAGCTTGAAATCTGCCATCTGTACCGAGCATAATGCGCAGCCCACGATGTTTGGAGCGGTACTCACGGTACTTCGAATCCATTCTCTTGAAGATATCCCTTCTCCTCTCTTCTCGATGGGCACACTCGATCTCCAAAATAAGGGTCTAGCGAGAAGGAAAACAAGAGAAATGAGTTAGTGAAAATAAAGGAGAAAAAGATAAGATACAAAGAACGACAAGCAGAACACTTACCCGCAAGTCCATTCCTGATATACCCAACGATAGGGCGTCATCATCTAGCATCTCTAACGTCCCCGCCTCGGCATAGGAACAGAGTGGAACCAAGTCAGGGATGACAGTCTTCGTGTGCTTTAACAGATCTAGGTCGAGGGGGATGACTATACTTCGAGTAGTCCTGTCTGTCCTCACCTCCACCCGAGTAATCCCCTCATTGAACATCCTTACCTCTTCGGGATGAATATCAGAACCAGAGTCATAACCGTCGACGGATATGTTCTTTCCCCTCTCCTCGATAGAATAAGGGATGCCGACATGCCCCGACGGTGATGGATCGCTCGACGGCATGACCTCAACCTCCTCAGCTCATTCGTCTCTCTCCTCAGATGCATTAGGCAAGTCAGCAATGTTCACATTTTCAGAAGGAGGCTGAATCTCAGTGTCCAAGGACACGCCGCTCTCGGACGCAACAGTGGCCTGGTCGGGACCACCCATTATTGACCCCTCAATCTCCACCACCTCACCGCTAAAAGACATCCTCCGCCTCTTTAGCAACGGAGCTACTTCCTCTTCCCTTGGCGACGACTCGTTCACCAAATGCAAAATAGGAGGAAATGAAACCCCCACCAATGGAGCTGCTGTGCGGCGGCCAGGCCTATGAGTAGCCGGGGTCGGGGAAGGAGCCACAGTTTGAGTAGGCTCGCCCACGGCCGTAATGATCAAGGACCCTGTGGAAGCACCCGAGTGGCGGAAGGCAGGAATAGGGGATTTCTTCTTCGTTGAAGGCCTCCGAACTGATACAAAAGAATTCAGTTCGAACAAAAGAAAAAAAAGGAAATTATGATTAACGCAGAAGTAACAAAGGCCAAATCGAAGACTCACCAGTTACATGAGGCCTGTGACCAAATTTCTTGTGGAATAATGACCACTCACGAACCCCCACTGTGCAGCGCAGAATATGGCTCACCCAGTCTCGAATGTCGGCGACCAATGTGGGAGGCTCCTTTTCGGCTGCACAAAAGAAGAAAAAGATTTGTAATGTCATCGATTAAACAACACAAAATGAAACAAGATAATAGATCGGTTGAAATAGGTACTTACACGCGAAGTTCCACACTTCGAGGAATCCACTGGGATTTGTCACCACGTGCTCAGTTTTGACGTAAAAGAATTGAAATTGAGATGACTGTTGGATCTGTCTTCCATCTTCACGACCAATCCTTTGGTCCCGCAATGGAAAAGATACAACATCGTACCTCTGAGGAATTTCGGCACAAATAGGTGTAGCAGGTGATGAATCGAAACTCCACAGTTGGCTAGCTCAAAGTACTTCGTCAGCATCAGAAAATATTTGTAGATGTATGGAGAGAGCTGCGCCAGATAGAGCTTGTAATACCGGAAGAATTCCTTCGCCTATGGAGAAAGAGGAAGAGAGTATCCCACGCGGAACGGGTACGCGTAAAAGGTACAATACCTGCGACGATGGACTTGAACCACGTCGCTACCAGCCGGAACCACGTCGATGAGAGCGGGAATATTGTACTTGGCCCTTAGTTCGGCCAAACATGCCTCGTCCAATTTGGAGAGCGCGGATTCAGGTTCTTCCGCTTCTGATTTTGAGAAATCCGACCTGGCTTTATCATTACAAGGAATAATCTCGTCCACAGTAGGAAAGTTGTTCATCTACAACAACAGAAACATCGTGTTCATGAGGAGGCATCCTCACTGATAACAGCGATGGTTAAGACGAAACGTCAGAAACTTAGGAGGTGGTTGCCATCTTTGGTTGATCACAAGTATCGAGAATATGGTCTCAAAGAGGAGCGAAAATTGCAAAAATCGCTCAAACCATAGATATCAGAAACGGAGGCAAGTTGAAACAATAACGCAGGAAGGAGAAGAAAGTGATGAAAAAGCGAAAGATTAGAAAATGGGAGAATGGTCTCTCCACCGGTATTTATAAGGGAACATGCACCCGAATCGAGAACGCCAACCGTCAGTTGCACGAGAATCGAAATGGTAGAGGCACGGGAAACGATGCGGCACGTTGGGAAGATGCGTAATGATGATGCCAACAGCAATGATGTCACCCTAAGCTGACGTCACAATGAGTTGTGGTTCACGAAATTCCATGTTTCCATCTCGTGCAGACTCCTTTCCACTCAATCCCCTCCATCTGAATTTCCCGAGCACGATCGACGATGTCCGCTCAACGAGGTCAACCAAAGGAAGACCTCGCTAAGCGGAGGGACTAACTGTATGGGTCAAAATCAGATTGAGGATCAAGCCGAGCAGAAAAGGACGATGAGAGCAACTCGCAAATTGTTATGAGTGGCATGGTCGTGGTCAACCAGTAATCTCATAAGTCGAACAACTCGGTAATCGGTCGTGGTCGAGCAGCAGAATTAGTAATAACGGCTAGTTTTATATTGGATCCTCAGAGGGAATATTCTATCAAATATCCTTTGTGGTTGTACTTTTAGGGTTCTTTGGGAATATCCCATATAGGAAGAAGGAAGAGAAAAAAGACATGTAATATTCCATATGATAAGAACACTTGTAAAAAGATAAGCCCTCAAAGAAAATATAAAAAATTACTTTTCACAAAAATCCAACCTTTTTGTGAACTATTCTATTGTCATTTCCATCAGATCCAAGAAAGTGCATAATATTCTATCTTATTCGTGTCAGGAAGGAATCTTTCACTCTCTTCAATATTGGGTGAATCTTCCACTATTTATATTTATTGTTATTTAATATTATTTATTACTTGCATCCTTTACATATTAATATATCTGGTCACATTTATTATTTGCATCTTCATACAAATATACTGCTATTTCGTTGTTTGTCACTAATTTAGAGTTATTAGCTCTAACTAGGATTGATCCGTCTTAATAATTCATTAATTAATTTAACCAAAAATTAATATCTTTTTTGGTCAAACAGGAATGTGGTTGATTCCTTTAGCTCATGATTCTGGTTTTTTAAAATAGTGTAGGTTACTTCTGTAACTAGTTGCGTTTAGAATATTGATAGGATCTATAGTAAATGATCAGCATGTACTTGCTTTGTAATTTTGCATTTTTTGTTAATGGAAATTTTCTTGCAGAATTAATCCAAATAGCCGTATTATATTTGTATAATGAATGTATAATTTATTTATATGTCTTAAACCATAAATAATAAATATGACCAGACTATTTGCGTAAAGATTCCAATTTATTTTGCCAAAAAAAAAGATGTTACAACAATCCACCCGTAAAGATTAAATCCTTGTTATGTCTACTTTCCCAGCCGACTTCTTTGTAGTCGGTACCAATAGCAATACTTGACTACTACCATCGCACCAAATGATGGATATTACTCCTAACCTTTTCTTGATCAACACCCCACTAAACATAGAAATAAATAACAGTTACTTTTGACTTTTAAAGGGCTTGTAAATTGTAACAAAAGATTTTGACATAAAATCGTTAAAATGTGGTTTTTCTAGATAAAATTAGAAAGAAAATAAGTAGATGAATCAATCTAGAATATTACCTATTTTTTCTCTTATGAATGGACTTTTTGATTTATTTTTAATTACACCAGGAAGGAAAAGGGAGAAAGAGAAAGATGATGCTACGCTACTGATGGACTTTGAACTCATCGCCTCAATTGTAGATGGCAAAGAGCTCACCAAGTGACCTAGCTGTGAATTCCATTATAAGGCGAAAAAAGGGCATAAATGAGAATCTCATTTGAAAAAGCAGCAATGCAAGTGAAAAAGTCTAAATTTCTTCTTAATGTTCGTGTTATATTGATGCCTTAGTGTTACTGAAGATGGTTTGAGCAGAATCAATGTGTTCCAATTTCAGTCTTGCACCAACCATATAATGGATTGCGAATAAATTCGTTATTGCCTGAGAGAAACTCGAAACTTAATATGCAAACCTCAACCAAAAAAAGTACGAATCTCCAAATACGAAAACTAGATAGGTTATCTCCCCGAAACCTATAAAACAGGTTTAATGCATGCATAAATAAATGAACCCTTGGAATATCTAACGTGTAGAAGCGACTAGTACATGTGTTAATTAGTCTAAACCCTAAAGTGTGTAAGAAACTCGGTTTAGGTCAGTAGCCATTTTGAAATTCTACAAAGTTCATTTGCAAAAATGGAATTTCGGTGGTTGACTGCAGATATACTCCGTTAATTACATTTACCAAGTCAAACTTAGAAAAAAGAGAATATTAAAAAGACAACGAAGCGCTTTTTGCACTAGTTTTCCTGTATCACCAACCAACTTCAAGAAAAATTTGACTCATTTTCGGCTATCTCATTTCCGAATTACTTCATAATTTTGTACTTGCCTTCCTATATATAGAGCCCATATTCATTTGGCCCTCTCATCAACACTATCACTTCCATTTCTCTTCTCTGATTTGGCTAATCAAAACAGCGTCAGCGAACTAATTATATATTCTTGAAAAAATGGCATTGGCAAATGCAGAAGCATTTTTGTTACTTGTAGTGTTCTATTTCATGTTTGGCATTTGTTTGGCCAACTTTAACTACACTTGGGGTCCGGGAAACTGGAATAAAACCAATTGCCCCTATGGTAATAATCACCCAAATGCTACTCAAACCTCAAATAAATTCATCGTTGGTGGTTCTGAAAATTGGCATTATGGCTTCGACTACATGGATTGGGCTCGCAAGAATGGCCCTTTCTTTGTCAATGACACTTTAGGTAGGTACACCTTCTTTATTTTAAAACTGAAATTTCTATTTTCACCTTTCTAACATATTATTTAGAAGACAGATAGTGGAAAAATTATTTTAGATTGTTAGTATATAGAAACTAAACTCAAATTTATACAGGTAAGCGCATGATATTTGTACTAAAATGACACCACCTATAAAAGTAATAGCGGCCATAAACCATTACTCATTAATTTAAAATTCTGAATTCGTCCCTGCTTGCAACGTGCAGTTTTCAAGTATGATCCGCCAAACCCAAATGGTGGATTTCCACACAGTGTATACTTGTTACCAAACTATTGGAGCTTTATCAATTGCGACTTCAGAATGGCTAAGAGGATAGCAAATCCGAACCAAGGTGCAGGTGAAGGATTCGAGTTCGTGCTGAAGAAAATGCAGCCTTATTATTTTGCCTGTGGAGAGCATGAGGGAATCCATTGCAACAATGGGACAATGAAGTTTGTTGTGATGCCACTCAAACGTTGGCCTTACTAAGTTGAAGATGAGATCTTCAAGGCTGTGCTTGAAACTCGTCGGAGAATGCCGACCAAATACTGAAATACAGTAGTTTTATTTGGAAAAAAATAATTATGAGTGTTACACTTTGTAGATTTTGGAATTTCATCTTTAATTTTATTGTGATTTGAGTTTTGATTAAAGAGGCGCTCTGATGAGATATATCTGTAGCCATAATATGTTTGACAAGGTCTTCCATATGTTTGAACATGGAATTTGGGTGACTGGCTTTTTTTTTAAAAATATTGATAACGTTAATGCTATTTCCCACAATAAAATCACAGATATTGCTTCTTTTTTCTAGGTAAAAATAGCACGGACTAGTCAGTTTTTGGACTGAGAATTTAAAACTAGCCTGCATTTGCAAAGTTATTGAAAAAAAATTACTATTTTGCTGCAACACGGACCGGTTCAGCATAATATACTGGAGATTGGTGAGCCTCTGTATGAACTTCCAGCATATTATGCTGGAACTCCAACACACGGAAAGTTCCAGCATAATATACTAGAGAATGGAACACCGGTGTATGAACTACTAACATATTATGCTGGACTGCTATATTATACTGGAACTCCAGTATATTATGTTGTAACTCCACTATAACATGCTGAAGTTCCGGTATAATATACTGGAACTGTTATATTGGAACTCCAGTATATTATGTTGGAATATTTTTCGGATTTTGAAAAGTGTTTTCGTTTAGATTTATCTTTACATGAAAAGTGGCCAAATATCGGTTACTTTTGAAACTGTGGCTATTTTTCAATTACCACTTGTAAATCTGGTTATTTTTGAATTTCTCCCTTTTTCTAGGATTGGTAATATGGACCGCAACGTTTGATAGATTTATTATTGTTACATACAGGGATTTTTACCTTCCTATACTATATATGAAACTTTATTACCCTTCCTAATCAAGTTTTAACTTAATTACATGGTCATATATAATTTACCAATTATATACAAATTAGTTTTATTTGAGTAACCCGTTATATTATGAATTGAATAAGGAATCAATTATTTCCCATCTCAACGCTCTCTCTCTCCGTCTCTCTCTCCTGCTCTCTCACTCTCTCTCCATCTCTCTCTCTCTCATTCTATGTTCTTTCCTCAATTTTTCTTCTTTTTATGTTCTTTACCTTTTAACCTTTCATGTTGTATATATTTTTAATAGAATTCATCAATGAATTTCAATTGTTTTACTATAGAGTTTTAACTTAGCAATTGTAACGATCCGGTCGGTCGTTTTGAGAGTTAACGCCCCGATCTCCTAATAACTGCTTTTCCCACTTTTATATCTGCTTATGGGACTTGTCGGAATGATTAGTTGTGAAATTCGGAGAGTTTTTAGATACATAGTCCCTATATATGAGTTTAACTTTTAGAAACTCGAACCGAAGATGGAACTGTGTGAAGACGGATCCGAAATGGAATTTCGCCGACTCCGTTAGCTCCTTTGGGTGAATTTGGGGTTAGGAGTGTGTCCAGAATGTGTTCTCGAGATCTGTAGTAGATTTAGGCTTGAATTGACGAAAGATAGAATTTCGGCGATTTCAGCCGATAGGTGAAGTTTTGATATCGGGCTCGGAATGGAATTCCAAAGTGGTTGTAGGTCTGTAGTGTCATTTATGACCTGCGTGTAATATTTGAGGTCATTCGGACTAGTTTTGATGTGTTTCGGCATCGGTTGTAGATTTTAGAAATTTCATAAGTTCTTAGGCTTGAATTCGCATAATTAGCGATTTTGATGTTATGTGATGTGTTGTGAAGGCTCGACTAAGTTTGGATAAGGTATTAGGACTGGTTGGTAAGTTTGGTAGAGGTCCCGGGGGCCTCGGGGATGTTTCGGATGCTCAAAGGGATAGTTTTTGAACTTAAAAACCAGCTGAAGCATTGTTGGTGCTGGTGTTCTGCACCTATGGAAGGGGAGCCGCAGGTGCGGACACACAGGTGCGGAGAGGGGCCTCGCAGGTGCGGAATTGACCTGGATCATGCAGGCTCGCAGGTGCGGCAAGAGTTCCGCAGACGCGGAGTAGCAGGTGCGGCCCCAGCCCTTTTAGTGAGATTTCTCACCTGCGATGTATTTTCCGCAGGTGGGGGACCGCAGGTGCGGGATCGCTGGGCAGTTTATACCAAAATCTGAGGGTTTGAAATTCATATATTCTAAAATGATTTGGAGCTCGGATTAGGCGATTTTGAGTTGGTTTTGAAGAGAAGACCCATAGGCAACGATTCCTAACCTTATTTCACTTGTATATCATTAATCTATAGACATTTCTTCCATATAATCAACGAATTTGGGTGAAAAATCATGAAAAATGGGACGAAGGTTCCCCAAATAGAAATTCGAGAATTTAATGAGATTTTGACGTCGGTTTTCGATGATTCTTGTTCGAGTGAGTTCGCGAGTGAATGGGTGTCCTAAATTTGTAACTTTCACTCGATTCCGAGATGTGGGCCCGGGGAACTTTTTGGGCAATTTTCCTAATTTCGCGTATTAGCCTTGAACTAATTAGCTAGATCGATTTCTTACAATGATATGTACATTATGAAATTGAATTGAATAGATTTGGACCATTCGAAGTCGGGTACTCGTGGCAAGAGCGTGGTTTTGAGTTGAGTAGAGCAGTCGAGGTAAGTGGCTTGCCTAACTCTGTGTTGGGGACTTCCCCTTAGGTTGTTTTGATACTATTTTTTGTATGGGTGCCGTGTACGCGTGGTGACGAGTACGTGCATGGGATGTTGTTGCTAAAATTCCACTTTTCCTTCCATTTCATAAATCATTTCACTCTTATTTCACTATTTAATGTGCTAATTGTGTAGCTTAGATTAGGAAGGAGCGTGTCTACATGTTTTACCTGAATTCCCTATTTGATACTATGTGTACCATGTTTAGTTAGTCCTATCCTTTATCTTGCCTATGACTTTTCTCCTGAACTGTTTAAAGAAACCTTATCTGGCATTCATTTGCATTTCATATTTAAATTGGGACTACGGATGTATTCCGGGAGATTTTCCCTGTACTGCATATTTAAATTAGGACTACGGACGTATTCCGGGAGATTTCCCCCTGTACTGCATAATCATTTGGAACTACGAGACAGTATCCCCGGAGATTCTAGTTTGTGATATATATTATGTTAAGCCGAGGATTTTCTTACTGTAAACTTATATTATTTTTCTTAAACTGTTTACTGTAGACATTACCTATCTTTTGTACTGTTTTAAACTGACTTATTTAGAAATCTAGTAGAGCCTTAACCTGACCTCGTCACTACTTGACCGCGGTTAGGCTTGGCACTTACTGGGTACCAATTGTGGTGTACTCATGCCCTTTCCTGCACATGTTTTCGTGTGCAAATCAAGGTACGAGATATCAGCCTCGTGGTTAGTCGTTGCTGCTGATTCCAGGAGACTGCAAGGTATTTCTGTCGCGTCCGCAGAATCCTTCGAGTCTCATTCCATTCTATCTTGTAAAGACGTTCTTATGTACTTTTCCAGTTTTTGTTAGAGCTTCAGTAGTGTTAGAAGCTTGTGATTATTTGTGATATTCCGGGTTTTGGAAAGTTATATTTTGTATGTGCCAAATGGCGATGTTTCATTAGTAGATTTACTTTACTCCGTCTTTATTTTATTATTTCTATTTAATATTTTTTTCCGCAATTAGGCTTACCTAGTCGTAGAGATTAGGTACCGTCACGATGCCTTTCGGAGGGTAAATCGGGTCGTGACAAGTTGGTATTCGAGCGTCTAGGTTCATAGGACTCACAAGTCACAAGTCGGTTTATTAGGGTCTCACGGATCGGTACGGAGACGTCCGTATCTATCTTCATGAGGATATGTAACTGTTAAGAACAATCATATTTCTTTGATTTCCTTGTCGTGTGAGTTATTGACATCAAAAATTCTAAAATTATATTCTATTCTTTCCCACGGATGGTGAGGACCCGTATTGGGAGGACCGACGACCAGGCACCCGAGCACCTTACCAGAGCCGCCAGAGGCCAGGGTCGGGATAGAGGACGACCACGCGGTGCAGCCCGAGCACCGGTGAGAGTAGCGACAGAGGAGCCTATAGCAGCCCCAGCTGGAGAGCTGGCACAGGAGGTCCCTATTGCTGCTCCATCCTTACAGGAGACTTTAGCTCAGTTCATGATCATGTTAAGCACTCTAGCTCAGGCTGGACTACTTTCGATAGCTCCCGCTACATCTCAGGTCGGGGGAGGGGAACAGACTCCCGCAGCCCGCACTCCTGAGCAGAGGGGCCAGGTTGATCAGGCGTCGGAGTATATTCCTATGGCCCCAGTGGCTCCGGTACAGCATGGGACTAGGGTAGCTGCTTCTGAGGCAGAGCAGCTCAGACTTGAGAGGTACAAGAAGTACCACCCCACCTATTTTCAACGGACTAGCTTCAGATGATGCTCTGGGATTTCTTGAGGAGTGTCATCGTATTCTCCGGACTATGGGCATTGTGGAGACTAGTAGGGTTTCTTTCACCGCTTTCCAGATGAGGGGAGCGGCATATCAGTGATGGTGGGCCTATGAGTTGGGTAGTCCGTACGAGGCAGCCTCACTCACTTGGACTCAGTTTTCAGAGATGTTTTTGCGAGAGTATGTCCCTCAGAGCCTCAGGGATACTTGGCGCGCGGAGTTCGAGTAGTTGCACCAGTGTACTATGACTGTGTCAGAGTATGCAGTCTGTTTCAGTGAGTTAGCTCGGCATGCACTAGCCTTGGTTGCCACAGTCAGAGAGCAGGTTCGCCGCTTCAATGAGGGACTTCACCCTAGTATTCAGACCATTATGGAAAGAGAGTTGGAGATGGATATCGTTTATTAGTAGGCAGTGAGTACTGCCAGGAGAGTAGAGGGCATATTCGCCCAGGACCGAGACGAGAGAGGCGCCAAGAGGTCTCGAGAGACTGACTATTTTTTAGGAGCTCGTGCACCAGCAGCACGTTACGGTAGGGGCTTTGTGGGTCGCCCTGTTCACTCATCCCTTCCAGCAGCCAGCGATATTCCAGCTCCTCCTAGACCTCAGGAGTTCTATTATGCACCGCCAATATCCAGTGTGCCCCCAGTTCAACATGCTATTACAGGTCATCTCCTATTCAGTCTCAGCCGCAGCGTCCTCCGAGGGGTTGTTTTGAGTGTGGTGACACTCCTCACTTGATTAGAGAAATCCCCAGGGCTAGGAGGGGTGCACCACCACAGTTTTATCAGCCTCCACATGCTCCGTCGGGTCCTCCGACTATTCTTCCAGCCCCAGATGCCACTCCACCTCCTCAGTCAGCTCGAGGTGGAGGTCTGGGAGGTAGAGGTTGCCCTAGATGGGGAGGCCAGGCCAGATACTATGCCCTTCCAGCCCGTTCCGAGGCCGTTGCTTCAGACTCAGTCATAACAGGTATTGTCCTTGTCTGCCATAGGGATGCATCAGTATTATTTTATCCAAGCTCTATGTATTCATATGTGTCCTCTTATTTTGCTCCATATTTGGGGATATCTCGGTGTTCTTTGAGTTCCCTTTTTTATGTATATACTCCTGTGGGAGAGTCTCTAGTTGTGGACCGCGTATATCGGCCGTGTTTGATTTCTCTTAGTGGTTTTGAGACCAGGGCCGATTTGTTATTACTCAACATGGTGGATTTCAATGTTATCTTGGGCATGGACTGCTTGTCACCCCATTATTCTATTCTTGATTGTCACGCTAAGACAGTGACGCTGGCTATGCCAGGCTTGCCGAGATTAGAGTGGAGAGGTACCTTAGAGTATACTCCCCCCAAGGTCATTTCTTTCCTTAATGCCCAACTGATAGTTGAAAAGGGGTTTGATGCGTATCTGACTTATGTGAGAGATGTCTGTGTCGATACCCCTCCAATTGAGTCAGTCCCAATAGTGAGGGACTTTCCTGATGTATTCCCAGCTAATCTTCCGGGTATGCCACCCGACAGAGATATTGATTTCGGCATTGATTTGTTTTCTGGCACTTAGCCCATTTCGATCCCTCCTTACCATATGGCTTCTCCTGAGTCGAAGGAGCAGTTACAGGAGTTGCTTGATAAGGGTTTCATCAGACCCAGTGTATCACCTTGGGGTGCTCCGGTATTATTTTTGAAAAGAAAGGATGGTTCTATGCGTATGTGTAGTTATTATGGTTTGTTGAACAAGATCACAGTGAAGAACAGGCATCTTTTGCCTCGCATTAATGATTTATTCGACCAGCTACAGGGTTCCAGAGTATTCTCCAAGATTGACTTGCATTCTGGCTATCATCAGTTCAAGATTCGGGAGCCGTATATCCCAAAGACTGCCTTTAGGACCAGATATGGCCACTACGAGTTTCTTGTCATGTCATTTAGGTTGACCAATGCCCCAGTAGCTTTTATGCATTTGATGCACGGTGTGTTCCGGCCTTATCTTGTTTCCTTCGTCATTGTGTTTATTGACGACATTCTGGTGTATTCCCGATCACGGGAAGATCATGAGCAGCACTTGAGAGTCGTGCTTAGACATTGAGGGAGATGAGATTGTATGCGAAATTCTCTAAGTGTGAGTTATGGCTTGATCCAGTGACATTCTTGGGCCACATAGTGTCTTGGGATGGGATCAAAGTAGATCCGAAGAAGGTGGAGGCGGTACAGAGTTGGCCTAGACTATCATCAGCTACGGAGATCCGCAGTTTCATTGGTGTGGCAGGGTACTACCGTCACTTTGTAGAGGGGTTTTCATCTATTGCATCATCTATGACCAGACTGACCCAGAAGGGTGCTCCGTTCAGGTGGACCGATGAGTGTGAGGAGAGCTTTCAGAAGCTCAAGACAGCTTTGACTTCGGCCCCAGTATTAGTGTTGCCTACAGGTTCAGGGTCCTACACTGTCTATTGTGATGCCTCGAGGATTGTCCTTTAAGCAGTATTAATGCAGGATGGTAGGGTGATTGCCTATGCATCCAGGTAGTTTAAGGTGCATGAGAAGAATTATCTGGTTCATGACCTCGAGTTAGCAGCCATTATTCACGCCCTGAAGATCTGGCGTCATAATTTGTACGGTGTTCCATGTGAGATTTTTACGGATCACCAGAGTTTGCAGCACTTGTCCAGGCAGAAGGACCTCAATTTGCGCCAGCGGAGATGTTTGGAGTTACTAAAGGACTATGACATCACTATATTATACAACCCGGGGAAGGCCAATGTGGTGCCGACACCTTAGGTCGTCGGACGGAGAGTTTGGGGAGTTTGGCATATCTTCAGGCGGTTGAGAGGCCCTTAGCCTTGGATGTTCAGTCCTTATCCATTCAGTTCGTAAGATTTAATCTTTCAGAGCCTTTCCGGGTGTTAGCTTGTATAGTGGCTCGGTCTTCTCTTTATGACCGCATTCGAGATCGCCAGTATGATGATCCCCACCTTCTGGTTCTTCAGGACAGGGTTCGGCAAGGTGACGCCAGGGATGTGACTATAGGAGATGATGGTGTGATGAGGATGCAGGGTCAGATCAGTGTGCCCAAGGTGGATGGGCTTCGGGAGTTGATTCTTGAGAAGGCCCATAGCTCGCGGTATTCCATTCATCCGGGAACCGCGAAGATGTACCAGGATCTAAGACAGCACTATTGGTGGAGAAGGAAGAAAAAAGGATATAGTAGAGTAATGGCCAAGTGTCTCAACTGTCAGCTAGTCAAATATGAGCATCAGAGGCCAGGAGGGTTACTTCAGCAGATTGAGCTTCCAAAGTGGAAGTGGGAGCGGATCACCATGGACTTTGTGTATGGACTTCCTCGGACTTTGAAAAAGTCCGATGCTATTTGGGTGATTGTGGATCGGCTGACCGAGTCAGCCCATTTCATTCCAGTGTTGACTACAACTCCTCCAAGAGGTTGGCGGAGATTTATATCAGGGAGATTGTTCGCCTCCACGGTATTCCAGTATCTAACATTTCAGATAAAGGTACACAGTTCACTTCACGGTTCTGGAGAGCTGTTCAGCAGGAGCTGGGCACTAGGGTAGAGTTGAGTACAGCCTTTCACCCTCAGACGGACGGGTAGTCCCCGCGCACGATTCAGATTCTTAAGGATATGCTTCGTGCCTGTGTGATGGATTTTGGAGGGGTCATGGAACCGATACTTGTCACTTGCAGATTTTTCATATAATAACAGCTACCAGTCCAACATTCAGATGGCGCTGTATGAGGCTTTGTATGGTAGAAAGTGTCGGTCCCCAGTAGGATGGTTTGAGCCGGGCGAGGCCCAATTGTTGGGTATAGATTTGGTCCAGGATGCCCTGGAAAAGGTGAAGGTGATTCAGGAGACGCCGTGCAGAAGATTTATGTGGATCGGAAGGTTCGTGATTTGGCATTTATGGCTGGTGATCGGGTTTTGCTTCGGGTATCTCCTATGAAGGGCGTCATGAGGTTCGGGAAGAAGGGTAAGGTGATTCCAAGATTCATTGGTCCTTTTGAGGTATTGCGGCGTGTTGGGGAGGTTGTTTATAAGCTATCCTTGCCTCCCAATCTAGCAGGAGTTCATCTGGTATTCCACGCCTCTATGCTCCGGAAATATCACGGTGACCCGACTCATGTTTTGGATTTCAGTTCGGTCCAATTGGACAAGGATCTATCACATGTTGAGGAGCCAGTAACTATATTGGATAGACATGTCAGAAAGCTCAGGTCAAAGAATATTGCATCAGTCATGGTTCAGTGGAGGGGTTAGCCGGTCGAGGAGGCGACTTGGGAGACCGAGCAGGATATGCGCAGTTAGTACCCTCATCTTTTCATAGCTTCAGGTATGTCTCTATACTGACGAACGATTTTCTTAAGAGGGGGAGAATGTAACGACCCGGTCGGTCTTTTTGAGAGTTAGCACCCTGATCCCCTAATAACTTCTTTCCCCACTTTTATATCTGCATATGGGACTTGTCGGAATGATTAGTAGCAAAATTTGGAGAGTTTTTGGACACATAGTCCCTATCTATGAGTTTAAGTTTAAGAAATCGGAATGAAGTTGGAACTGTGTGAAGACGGATCCGGAATGGAATTTCGTCGACTCTGTTAGCTCTATTGGGTGAATTCGAGGTTAGGAGCGTGTCCGTAATTTGTTCTCGATGTCTGTAGTATATTTGGGCTTGAATTGACGAAAGTTAGAATTTCGACGATTTCGGCCGATAGGTAAAATTTTGATATCGGGTTCGGAATGGAATTCCGAGAGTGGCTGTAGGTCCGTAGTGTCATTTACGACATGCGTGTTAAATTTTAGGTCATTCGGACTAGTTTTGACGTGTTTCGGCATCGGTTGTAGATTTTGGAAATTTCATAAGTTCTTAGGCTTGAATCTATGCATAATTGGCGATTTTGATGTTATTTTATGTGATGTGAAGTCTCGACTAAATTTGGATAAGGTATTAGGACTGGTTGGTAAGCTTGGATGAGGTCCCGGGGGCCTCGGGGATGTTTCGGATGCTCAACGTGATCGTTTTTTAACTTAAAAACCTACTGAAGCATTGTTGGTACTGGTGTTTCACACCTGCGGAAGGGGAGCCGCAGGTGCGGACACGCAGGTACGGAGAGGGACCTCGCAGGTGCAGAATTGACCTCGGTCAGTCAGGCTCGAAGGTGAGGTAAGATTTACCGCAGATGCGGAGATGCAGATGCGGTCCAGTGACCGCAGGTGTGGCCCCAGCCCTTTTAGTGAGATTTCGCACCTGCGATGTATTTTTCGCTGGTGCAGTCCAAGGGGGCGCTGGTGCGGTCCAAGGGGGCGCTGGTGCGGGATCGCTGGGCAGTTTATGCCAAAATCCGAGGGTTTGAAATTCATATTTTCTAAAATGATTTGGAGCTCGGGATTAGGCGATTTTGAGTGGGTTTTGAAGAGAAGACTCATAGGTAACGATTTTTAACCTTTTTGTATATCAATAATCTATTGCAATTTCTTCCCTATAATCAATGAATTTGGGTGAAAAATCATGAAAAATGGGAGGAAGGTTCCCCAAATAGAAATCCGAGAATTTAATGAGATTTTGACATCGGTTTTTGATGATTCTTGTTCGAGTGAGTTCGTGAGTGAATAGGTGTTCTAATTTTGTAACTTTCACTCGATTCCAAGACGTGGGCCCGGGGGATGTTTTGGGCAATTTTCCTAATTTCGCGTATTAGCCTTTAACTAATTATCTAGATCAATTTCTTACAATGATATTTACATTATGCAATTGAATTGAGTAGATTTGGGCCATTCGGAGTCGGGTACTCGTGGCAAGAGCATGGTTTTGAGTTGAGTAAATCAGTTGTGGTAAGTGGATTTCCTAACTCTGTATTGGGGACTTCCCCTTAGGTTGTTTTGATACTATTTGTTGCATGGGTTACGTGTACGCGTGGTGACGAGTACGTGCACGGGCCGTTGTCGCTAAAATTCCACTTTTCCTTCCATTTCATAAATCATTTCACTCTTATTTCACTGTTTAATGTGCTAATTGTGTATCTTGGATTAGGAAGGAGAATGTCTACCTATTTTTCCTGAATTCCCTATTTGATACTATGTGTACCATGTTTAGTTAGTCATATCCTTTGTCTTTCTTGTGACTTTTCTCCTGAACTGTTTAAAGAAACCTTATCCGGCATTCATTTTCATTTCATATTTAAAGTGGGACTACGCATGTATTCTGGGAGCTTTCTCCCTGTACTTCATATTTAAATTGGGACTACGGACGTATTTCAGGAGCTTTCCCCTGTACTGCATAATCATTTGGAACTACGGGACGGTATCCCGGGAGATTCCACTTTGTGATATATATTATGTTGAGCCGAGGATTTTCTTACTATAAACTTATATTGTTTTTCTTAAACTATTTACTGTAGACATTACCTATCTTTTGTACTGTTTTAAACTGACTTATTTAGAAATCTAGTAGAACCTTAACTTGACCTCGTCACTACTTGACCAGGGTTAGGCTTGGCACTTACTGGGCACCAATTGTGGTGTACTCATGCCCTTTTCTTCACATGTTTTCGTGTGCAGATGCAGGTACGAGCTATCAGCCTCGTGGTTAGTCGATGCTGCTGATTCCAGGAGACTGCAAGGTATTTCTGTCGCGTCCGCAAAATCCTCTGAGTCTCCTTCCATTCTATCTTGTAGAGACGTTCTTATGTACTTTTCTAGTTTTTGTTAGAGCTTCAGTAGTGTTAGAAGCTTGTGATTGTTTGTGATATTCTGGGTTTTGGGAATTTATATTTTGTACGTGCCAAGTGGCGATGTTTCATTAGTAGATTTACTCTATTCCGTCTTTATTTTATTATTTCTATTTAATATCTTTTCCGCAATTAGGCTTACCTAGTCGTAGAGACTAGGTGTCGCCACAATGCATTTCGGAGGGTAAATCGGGTCGTGACAAGTTGGTATCCGAGTGTCTAGGTTCATAGGACTCACAAGTCACAAGCCGGTTTATTAGGGTCTCACCGATCGGTACGGAGACGTCCGTATCTATCTTTGGGAGGCTATGTAACTGTTAAGAACAATCATATTTCTTTGATTTCCTTGTCGTGTGAGTTATTGACATCAAAAATTCTAAAATTCTATATTCTTTCCCACAGATGGTGAGGACACGTACTGGGAGGACCACCGACCAGGCACCCGAGCTCCCTGCCAGAGCCGCCAGAGGCCAGGGTCGGGGTAGAGGACGACCACGCAGTGCAGCCTGAGCACCAGCGAGAGCAGCGACAGAGGAGCCTATAGCAACCCCAGCTGGAGAGCAAGTACAGGAGGTCCCTATTGCTGCTCCAGCCTTACGGGATACTTTAGCTCAGTTCATGAGCATGTTCAGCACTCTAGCTCAGGTTGGACTACTTCTGATAGCTCCCGCTACATCTCAAGCCGGGGAAGGGGCACAGACTCCCGCAACCCGCACTCCTGAGTAGAGGGGCCAAGTTGATCAGGCCCCGGAGTATATTCCTATGCCCCCAGTGGCTCCGATACAGCATGGGACCGGGGTAGCTTTTTCTGAGGTAGAGCAGCTCAGACTTGAGAGGTACAAGAAGTACCACCTACCTATTTTCAGGGAACTAGCTTCAGATGATGCTCTGGGATTTCTTGAGGAGTGTCATCGTATTCTCCACACTATGGGCATTGTGGAGACCGGTGGGGTTTCTTTCACCGCTTTCCAGCTGAGAGGAGCGGCATATCAGTTGTTGCGGGCCTATGAGCTGAGTTGCCCGGACGAGGAAGCCTTACACACTTGAACTCCATTTTCAGAGATATTTTTGCGAGAGTATGTCCCTCAGAGCCTCAGGGATACTTGGCGCATGGAGTTCGAGCAGTTGCGCTAGGATACTATGATTGTGTCGGAGTATGCAGTCTGTTTCAGTGAGTTAGTTCGGCATGCACCAGCCTTGGTTGCCACAGTCATAGAGCGGGTTCGCTGCTTCATTGAGGGACTTCACTCTAGTATTCGGATAATTATGGCCAGAGAGTTGGAGATGGATATCACTTATCAGCGGGCAGTGAGTACTGCCAGGAGAGTAGAAGCCATGTTCTCCCAAGACCGAGAGGAGAGAGAGGCCAAGAGGTCTCGAGAGACTGGCCATTTTTTAGGAGCTCGTGCACCAGTACGGTAGAGGCTTTTTGGGTCGCTCTGTTGAAAAGGGGTGTGATGCGTATCTGGCTTATGTGTGAGATGTATGTGTCGATACCCCTCCAGTTGAGTCAGTCCTAGTAGTGAGGGACTTTCCTGATTATTCCCAGCTGATCTTCTGGGTATGCCGCCCGACAGCGATATTGATTTTGGCATTGATTTGTTTCTGGGCACTCAGCCCATTTCTATCCCTCCTTACCATATGGATCCTCCTGAGTTGAAGGAGTTGAAGGAGCAGTTACAGGAGTTTCTTAATAAGGGTTTCATCAGACCTAGTGTATCACCTTGGGGTGCTCCGGTATTATTTGGCAAGAAAAAGGAAGTTTTATGCATATGTGTATTAATTATCGGTAGTTGAAAAAGGTCAAAGTGAAGAACAGGTATCCTTTGCCTCGCATTGATGATTTATTTTACCAGCTACAGGGTTCCAGAGTATTCTCCAAGATTGTCTTGCGTTCTGGCTATCATCAGTTGAAGATTCGGGAGCCAGATATCTCGAAGACTGCCTTTAGGACCAGATATGGCCACTACGAGTTTCTTGTCATGTCATTTAGGCTAACCAATGCCCCAACAGCTTTTATGCATTTGCTGCACAGTGTGTTCCGTCCTTATCTTGATTCCTTCATCATTTTGTTTATTGACGACATTCTGGTGTATTCCGGATCATGGGAAGATCATGAACACCACTTGAGGGTCGTGCTTCAGACTTTGAGAGAGAAGAGATTGTATGCGAAATTCTCTAAGTGTGAGTTATGGCTTGATTCAGTGGCATTCTTGGGCCACATAGTGTCTTGGGATGGGATCAAAGTATATCCGAAGAAGGTGGAGGTGGTACAGAGTTGGCCTAGACCGTCATCAGCTACAGAGATCCGCAGTTTCCTTGGTTTGGCAGGGTACTATCGTCGCTTTGTAGAGGGGTTTTCATCTATTGCAGAACCTATGACAAGACTGACCCAGAAGGGGTGCTCCGTTCAGGTAGATCGAGGAGTGTGAGGAGAGCTTTCAGAATCTCAAGACAGCTTTAACTTCGGCCTCAGTATTAGGGTTGCCTACAGGTTCGGGGTCATACACTGTCTATTGTTATGCCTCGAGGATTGGCCTTGGAGCAGTATTGATACAGGATGGTAGGGTGATTTCCTATGCATCTAGGCAGTTGAAGGTGCATGAGAAGAATTATCCAGTTCATGACCTCAAGTTAGCTTCCATTGTTCACGCCCTGAAGATCTAGTGTCATTATTTGTATGGTGTCCCATGTGAGATTTTTACGGATCACCGGAGTTTGCAGCACTTGTTCAGGAAGAAGGACCTCAATTTGCGCCAGCGGAGATGGTTGGAGTTACTAAAGGACTATGGCATCACTATATTATAGCACCCGGGGAAGGCCAATGTGGTGGTCGACGCCTTGAGTCGTCGAGCGGAGAGTTTTGGGAGCTTGGCATATTTTTCGGCGGTTGAGAGGACCTTAGCCTTGGATTTTCATTCCTTATCCAGTCAGTTCGTGAGATTGAATCTTTAAGAGCCTTTCCGGGTGTTAGCTTGTGTGGTGGCTCGGTCTTCTCTTTATGACAGCATTCGAGAACGCCAGTATGATGATCCCTACCTTTTGGTTCTTCAGGACAGGGTTCGGCGAGGTGACGCCAGGGATGTTACTATAGGAGATGACGGTGTGATGAGGATGCAAGGTCGGAAATGTGTGCCCAATATGGATGGGCTTCGGGAGTTGATTCTTGAGGAGGCCCACAGCTCGCGGTATTCCATTCATCTGGGTACCGCGAAGATGTACCAGGATCTGAGACAACACTATTGGTGGAGAAGGATGAAAAAGGATATAGTGGAGTTTGTGGCCAAGTGTCTCAACTGGCAACAAGTCAAATATGAGCATCAGAGGCCAGGAGGGTTACTTCGGCAGATTGAGCTTCCAAAGTGGAAGTGGGAGCGGATCACCATGGACTTTGTGGATGGACTTCCTCATACTTTGAAAAGGTATGATGCTATTTTGATGATTGTGGATCGTCTGACCAAGTCAGCCCATTTCATTCCAGTATTGACTACATACTCCTCCGAGAGGTTGGCGAAGATTTATATCAGGGAGATTGTTCACCTTCACGGTATTCCAGTATCTATCATTTGAGACAGAGGTACACAGTTCACTTCACGGTTCTGGAGAGCCGTTCAGCAGGAGCTAGGCACCAGGTTAAAGTTGAGTACGGCCTTTTACCCTTAAACGGACAGGCAGTCCGAGCGCACGATTCACATTCATAAGGATATGCTCTGTGCCTGTGTGATTGATTTTGGAGGGTCATGGGATCGATACTTTCCACTTGCACAGTTTGCTTATAATAACAGCTACCAGTCCAGCATTCAGATGGCGCCGTATGAGGATTTGTATGGTAGATGGTGTCGGTCCCCAGTGGGATGGTTTGAGCCGGGTGAGGCCCGATTGTTGGGTACATATTTGGTCCAGGATGCCCCAGACAAGGTGAAGGTGATTCGGGAGAGACTTCGCACGGCTTAGTCCAGGCCGAACAGTTATGTGGAGCGGAAGGTTCTTGATTTGGCATTTATGGCTGGTGATCGGGTTTTGCTTCGGGTATCGCCTATGAAGGGCGTCATGAGGTTCGGGAAGAATGGTAACCTGAGTCCGAGATTTATTGTTCCTTTTGAGGTATTGCGGCGTGTTGGGGAGGTTGCTTATGAGCTAGCCTTGCCTCCCAACCTAGCAGTAGTTCATCCGGTATTCCACGTCTCTATGCTCCAGAAGTATCACGGTGACCCGACTCATGTTTTAGATTTCAGTTCATTCCAGTTGGACAAGGATCTATTATATGTTGAGGAGCCAGTAGCTACATTGGATAGACAGGTCAGAAAGCTCAGGTCAAAGAATATTGCATCAGTCAAGGTTTAGTGGAGGGGTCAGCCGATCGAGGAGGCGACTTGGGAGATCGAGCAGGATATGCGCGGTCAGTACCCTCATCTTTTCACATCTTCAGGTATGTCTCTATACTCGTTCGAGGACGAACGATATTCTTAAGACGAGGAGAATGTAACAACCCGATCAGTCGTTTTGATAGTTAGCGCCCCGATGCCCTAATAACTGCTTTCCCCACTTTTATATCTGCATATGGGACTTTTCGTAATGATTAGTTGCGAAATTCGGAGTGTTTTTTGACACATAGTCCCTGTATATGAGTTTAAGTTTTAGAAATAGGACCAAAGTTAAAACTGTGTGAATACGGATCCGTAATGGAATTTCGTCGACTCTGTTAGCTCCGTTGGGTGAATTCGAGGTTAGGAGCGTGTCCGGAATATGTTCTCAAGGTCTGTAGTAGATTTAGGCTTGAGATGGCGAAAGTTAGAATTTCGATGATTTCGGCAGATAGGTGAAATGTTGATATCGGGCTCGAAATGGAATTCCGAGAGTGAATTGTTGGTGTTGGTGTTTCGCACCTACCGAAGGGGAGCCGCAGGTGCGGACACGCAGGTGCGGAGAGGGGCCTCGCAAATGCGGAATTGACCTAGGTCAGTCAGGCTCGCAGGTGCGGAAAGAGTTCCATAGATGCGGCCCAGTGACCGCAGGTGCGGTCCCACCCCTTTTATTGAGATTTCGCACATGCGATGTATTTTCCGCAGGTGCGGTCCAAGGGGGGCGCAGGTGCGGGATCGCTGGGCAATTTATACCAAAATCTGAGGGTTTGAAATTCATATTTCTAAAATAATTTGGACCTCGGGATTAGGCGATTTTGAGTGGGTTTTGAAGAGAAGACTCATAGGTAACAATTCCTAACCTTATTTCACTTGTGTATCAATAATCTATAGTAATTCCTTCCATATAATCAATGAATTTGGGTGAAAATCATGAAAAATGGGAGGAAGGTTCCCCAAATAGAAATCCGAGAATTTAATGAGATTTTGACGTCAGTTTTCGATGATTCTTGTTCGAGTGAGTTCGTGAGTGAATGGATGTCCTAATTTTTAACTTTCACTCGATTCTGAGACGTGGGTGTTTAACCAAGGAATTAGACCCTTTGACCTAAGCTTATTTTTAATATGAACACGGGTTACTAATAATCAAGGAAATGGAGAAAAATGAATAACAGACAATATTGCAGGAATATAGAAAAGTGAAGTCAATTATATTCGAGAATCAAATGCCTTTACAAGTTGTATTCCCCTTATTTATATAGGAGATTCTTATAACGTACAACTCTTTCTATGGTTGCTCATTAATGACTAATTAATACATTAATGAGGCGTTACAAAGGATAACGTAATTGGGGTACAGTTACATAACGTTCGAGTAATCAATTGTGGGTCTTTGAATCTGCCCGTAGCTTTGTCTAGATTCATTCTAACTATGCCTCTCCCCTGTTTTGATCAGGTTGAGTTTCCCGTGGCTGATAAGCTCGAGGGTTTACTGAATCGTGCCTCTTTGTTCCGTACCTCTTCAAAGAATCACATCCAGTTGTCGTGTTTTCCTGTGTCCATGTGACTGGCTAAGTTGTCAAAAGCTGGCTTATGTGTGAAACTATTTTTTACCAATACAGATAGTCCCCCAACTTACCATTTATTTAACGATTAATATTTGGTAAGTGGATATTCATTTATGGCGGGAATATTTTGTCGCCGCTTTTCCTCGAATCATTGTATCCTTCTCTGCACCATAGGCGTCGTTTGTCACTTCCATTTAATGCTCATACCACGTGTCATTTTCGGATTGGTTCTCCATTTACTCGGCACCTTTTAGGGCTTTTTGCGGTTGTGTCAGTCCCGAAGTGACATCTTCAATTATGACTTTTCGTCATTATTTTTCTTTTTTTTCCCATGTTTGACGATTGTCCTCAAGTATAAATACCTTTCTTCTTTTATTTGCTTCCACGAAACACTTTCCTAACTTTGTATTTTGTAAAGAACTTTCTTTTTGCCTTTGTGAACATGTCTTCTTCAAACCAACCTCAGGGAGTAATAGATATTGAAATTTTAACGCCATCTTCTGCTCCGACTAGGAGTCGAAGGGGTGGTAGACTTAGAATTCTACGATCCACTCCGTCGAGGGGCTCCTGTTCTTCTTAGATAGTTCCTTCTCCTTCCACTAGATCTCTAGTTTCTCCAAGGTTTAGGGTTTCTCGGTCTTTGTCTAGAGGTAGAGGCGAATGCCTTCGTGAACTTGGAGTCGATGAAATTGTCCATGCTAAGTTTGTTTTTGCTAGGGATAGTCATGTTCTTGTAGACCAATCTTCTTCTCTTGAAAGATATTCAACCCTTATAATTGAGGGTCAGATTTCCCTTGTTCGTAGGGAGTGCTTTTGGAGGTCTGACTTCCCTGTCTATATTCCGAATAGTAATCAAAGAATAACATCTTACAAGATGGGATATTCTTTTTGTTTATACGTACCCCTTCACTCTAGGGGTTTAGACCCCCCATTGACCCAGTCATAATTGAGTTCTGCCGTTTTTTCAATGTCTGCTTAGGACAAGTTGGTCCGCTTGTGTGGTGAGTTGTCGCATGTCTTAGGAGTTTGGCTTCTTTAGCCTCGGTTCCTTTTACTTTCAACCATCTTATTCATCTCTACTCTCCTACCTTATTTCGTGAAGGGGTTTTTACTATGACTGCTAGAAGAAAAAGAGTGTTGGTAACCCCTGGAGATGATAAGGATAGGGGTTGGTACCTCCGGTATATTGTTGTACCCAATGTTGGTTTAGTGGGTGAAGAAAATCTTCCCTTCCCTGAGAAGTAGGATCACGCACATGAGTATGCTTTAGCTCACATTTATTTACTTTTTCTCGTTTTGACTTGAGATGTTTTATTAACACCGTATATGTTTCTTCTTCTCTCAGCAATCATGAATAATGTTGAGAATGTCTCTGGTATTCGTGATTGGGTAGAAAATTGTTGTCCGTTGCTCCTTTAGAAGAGAGATCTTGGAAGTACTTCGCTGGGAGGTATGGTTGGCATGTAAAGACCCACGGTAAGTGAACCTCTTGTTCTTGCTTCTTTCCTTACTCGAGTCTCTTATTTCTTTGTCGTTTAACTTTTTCCCTTTTAATAGGGTTCTCCGCTCGTAGGGTGTCTGCTTCATCTATCTCAAAGATGTCTTTGGATCAGACCCAAGAAATTATTTTTGGTTCATCTTTCTCGAAGAGGAATATTGGTGAGTCTCGTTCCGTAGAAGAAGAAGAAGAAGAAGAAGAAGAAGAAGAAGAAGGTGCTTTAGTGCACAGGCCACGGAGAAGGCGGGTGATTTCAGATGATAAGCTTACACCCTTAACTTTGCCTTCCGTGTCTGTGATTGAGCCATCTGTCCTTGATGATGTTTCACATTTCCCTATTCATGAGGGTGTTGATCTTGCTCCTGACGATGTCCCTTTAGCTGTTGTCTTTCCTGCTTCTTTGGGAGAAGTTGTCTCGTCTGTTCCTTTGGCTATTTCAGCTTCTGATGTTGCTTTTCCCGTAACTTCCTCGACTCTTCAACCCTCCGTGCATGTTGCTTTGCCCGTGGCTTATCCAGCTCCTCAACACTCTGTGCCTGTTGCTATTCCATCTCTGTCTGCTTCCATGCCTTCCGTTAAAGAAGTACGGCCTTCCAGCAGAGAGATACGGCAGGTGGTAATAGAGGTTCCAGCTGAGGGGAATCTTTTCAAGAAAATGGGTGATCCCGAAGTGTGGCTCAAGCCTTTGATAGATCCCTCTGAGAAAGCAAAGCTAGCCAGTCACGGTGCTCTTACATGGGCCAATGAGGTCGTGCATACTTCTTTGATGGTATGATGCAAGTTATCCTCTTTCATTTTCGTATATGAAATTTATCATATATGACTGGTTTATTTCTTGTAGATTAACCTTATAGGCATGGAGCTTATGAAGAGGATTTCAAACACGGACCAGGAGACAAAAGAGTTGCAGGACGATGTTGATAATTGGAAAGCACAGTATGATAGCCTAAGGATTGACATGGATGCTTTAGAAGAGGAAAGGAGTACCTTGAATTGGCAGATGAGACTCATGGCAGCAGAACTGGCAGTAGAGAAGGCTTCTTCTAGTCAGGCTGATAAAGACAAGAGTGTTCTGGAGTCTTCGTTCGCTGAGCAGTTGTCCCGTGCCTCAGAGGAGATTAGAGACTTGAAAAACTTGTTGGGGCAGAAGGAGGAACACTCAGGCGAGCTCGTGCAGTCACTCACTCGTACTCAAAGACCTTCGTAAGGCTTTAGACAAAGCTCAAACTTTAGAGGAGTCGATTATACCTATAAGGACCGCCCATGAAGTTGCAAAAGCGGAGAAGGAAGTATTGAGAGCTAAGCTTCAAGTATGGGCAAAGGATTATGAAGATCTTGAAGAGGTGGTTGTTGTCGATGTGAGCTGGGCATACATGAATTCTCGCCTTGACACATTGATGGAAATGAGTCAAGAGGGTTTTGGCCTTAGTTCTGAAATAGCTAAAACTAAGGAAGCCATGGAGAAGTCTCAACAAGGTCATAACCTCTCTTCACCTGATGGTGAGATTCCAGCCGCTCATGCCTCTTCATCCCTAGTTGCTCCCTCTCCTTCTTCCAGTGAAGTCAACCCCTCTCTTAAAGAAATTTAGTTGGTTCATCCATTTTTTTCTCTTTGTATCAATTGGTGGTTACCCCCAGTCCTATCGGGGGTAAATTTGGATTTCTTTAAAGTCCGCAAATGACAACTTAGGGGGGCACCACAATGTATATAAAAATTTTATACGGCTAAGTATAAGTTAATACTTAGTTTTAGCCGTTTTAATATATTAATATTAGTTAGACTTTTGTTGAGTTTCTGTTTCACTCTTTAAGTCTTTTGCATGTTTCATTTTTCGAGGTTTTAGTTTTACCTCCGAGTTTTGCATGTGGAATTCTTTAGACTACTCGTACATTTTTGTAATAGGCACGGTGTCATATTAAATGTGTGCCTTTTTGT
>ML316063.1:0-60646 GCA_005239505.1 Nicotiana paniculata | reverse complement strand
TAAAGCACATAAAATGCGAGGTATATAATGCTTAAAATCACGAATTCTAGCCACACATCATATTTCATTAATCTATAGTCGTTTTCTCTATTTAATTTCGGATTTGGATTGAAAAGTTGGGAAAATGGTGGGAAAGTTCCCCAATCGAATTTCTATGTTTTTAGTGGGATTTAGACATCGGATTTGGATGATTTTTGTACGAGTAATATCGTGAGTGAATGTTTGTTCTTAATTGATAACTTTTACTCGATTCCGAGACGTGGGCTCGAGGAGGCTTTTTGGGCATTTTCCTATTTTCTTGCCTTAGCTTCGAATTCATTAGCAAAAATTAGTTGCATGTATATGTATTTACGTTATGTAATTGATTTGATTAGATTGGTCCACTCGGAGTCAGATACTCATGGCAAGGGCGTGGTTTCAGATTTATTTGAGCTGGTTCGAGGTAAGTGTCTTGCCTAACCTTGTGTGGGGGAAATTTCCCCTTAGGATTTTGGTATTGTTTCATATATGAGTGCCGTGTACGTGAGGTGACGACTCCGTACACGGGCTATTTGTTGTAAAACTCTGTTTTTCACTAAATCATAACATGTTTTTCCTTGTTTGAACTACACTAGCATATGTAATTACCTTGTTTAGATTACAAAAGCATGCCTACGTGTTTTTACTGTCTATTTGAACTCCGTGAAACATGTTTATTGAAACTCATGTTTTTCCTTGGTTTGAACTTAGCCTAAACTATAGATTTCATTGCGGTAACTGTTCTGTTTATTGGTTGAGCTGCATATTTACTTTGGGACTGCGGAATGTATTCAGGGAGATCCCCCAGCGCTGCATATTTACTTTGGGACTACAGATGTATTTCGGGAGATCCCCCCATACTGCATATTTACTTTGGGACTACAGACGTATTCCTTGAGATCCCCCTATACTGCATATTTACTTTCGGACTACAAATGTATTCCTAGAGATCCCCTTGTACTGCATATTTACTTTGGGACTACAAACGTATTCCGTGAGATCCCCCTGTAATGAACATTTACTTTGGGACTACGGGACGGTATCCCGGGAGATCCCCCTGTTGTTATTACTGTGTTCTGAGTTGAGGCTTTCTTTGACTTCTATTCCTGTAGATTTTCGTATTTATTTTACTGTAATATATATTTTCCTTTCTGTCTTATTTCATTATTTATACCGGTGGGGCCCTGATCTGACCTCCTCACTACTCGATCGAGGTTAGGCTTGGCACTTACTGGGTACCATCGTGGGTACTCATGCCCTTCCTGCAAATATTTTCATGTGCAGATCCAGGTACCTCTCGTCCTCAGTATTAGCCAGCGGCAACAACCACCAGAGACTTCAAGGTATATCTGCACGCGTCAGTAGATCCTCGGAATCCCCCTCTATCTTTTACTTTATTTCCCTCTTGTACTTCTTAGACTCCTTGTATAGAAGACTGTATATAGATTTCGTAGAGCTACTAACTCATGGTTCCGGGTTTTGGCAAATGTTGTGAGTAAAGTGGCAAATTTGTTTTACCTATATATCTCGAGTGACATTTTACCTTTATATCGCCATTATTGATGCTCAGTCATTTTCTTTATATTCGTTATTTTCTGTTATATCAATTTTAATAGGCTTACCTAGTCGTACCGACTAGGTGCCGTCACGATGTCTTTCGGAGGGGAAAAATGGGTCGTGACAACAACTCTAGTGAAAATCTAGCTACTCATGCTTAAAATAGAATAAAAAGAAGAAGAAGTGATAATTAAACTCATATTAATAATTAATATGATGAAATCAATATTCAAAAATCTCAACATAGCAAAAAAAACTAAAAAGAGCAAAAGAAAACGTCTAGAGTGGCTGCTTAGGTCAAAAGTTAACCTAAAAAAGTGAAGGTCTTCTATTTAAACAATGCTGAAAATTCCCTTTTGGAGGTTCTATGGCCGCACAATTCCATGTGCAATCCGCACTTTGCTTCAGCCTGACATAAGTGGAAATATGTGGCCGCATAATTATGAACTGCGACCACACTTCTCTCTTTCTGTGGACATCACAAATATGACTGCGGACACACCTTGCTCTTTTGCGGTCCATACAAATATGGATGCGGACGCATAGCTGCTCTTCTGCAGCCGCACAATAATTGTTCGGTCTGCACTCTTGTTTAGCTTGAGATGCAGGTTTTCTGAACTTTGGCTTTTACCCAATCTCTGCCGCTGCACAATTTCATGTGTTGTAACAACCCGATCGGTCGTTTCGAGCTCTAACACATCGTTCGACGGTTTGAGGCCATTAGCAGCTTCACTTCAAGTATTATGACTTGTACGTATGGTCAGAATTGAAATTCGGGAAGTTCGGAGTGGATTTGGAAAGAGAATTCTCATTTCGGAAGCTTTACGTTGGAAGAATCTGACTAAGGATTGATTTTGAGTAAACGACCTCAGAATTGGGATTTGAAAGTTCCAACAGGTTCGTATGTTGATTTTAGACTTGGGCGTATGTCTGGATCGGGTTTTGGATGGCCCGGGAGCGTTTCGGCGCCTATTGTGGAAGGTTGGCATTTTGAAAGAATTTTATAAATTTGGGTTGAAGTACATTTCAATGTTATCGATGTCTGTTTGGGATTCCGAGTCTAGGAATAGATCTGTATGGTGATTCTAGCATTGGGAACGTTTCCGGAAGTGGATTTGGAGGTCTGTAGGTCATTTTGGGGTCATTGGCGAAAGTTAGAAATTTGAAGATTTTTGAGAAGTTTGACCAGAAGTGGACTTTTTGATATCGGGGTCAGATTCCGATTCGGAAGTTGGAGTAGGTCCGTAATGTCGAATGTGACTTGTGTGCAAAATTTGAGGTCAATCGGACGTGATTTAATAGGTTTCGACATCAAATATAGAAGTTTGAAGTTCTAAAGTTCATTAAGCTTGAATTGTGGCACGACTCATGATTTCGACGTTGTTTGATGTGATTTGAGGCCTCGAACGAGTTCTTATCATGTTTTGGGACATGTTGGTATAATTGGTTAAGGTCCCGAGCCCCTCGGGAGGATTTCAGAAGGTTAATGGAATGGATTTCGGACAAAGGGAGGTACTGGAATTTTCTATTGCAGAAGTTGTTCGCCAGAAATTTCTGATGCGTGGAGCCGACTTTGGAAGCTTATATCTCGCAATCAATAAGAAATCTAAAAATTATCAAAATTACAAAAGTTGTATTCCTTTGATTCTAGTTCAGAAAGTTAAACCATTCATCATTTGAACATTTATACAGAAACTTATTATTGATTGAATGAAGGATGGTAAAGCAGTTTTTGACTTGAAAATTTTGAGACAAGTCGCATATCACATATGAGACTTACCTGGACAGAATATATATGTCCGGAGTCAGACATTTTTCTACATTTTTAGAGTTTTGGACCTCAATTTTTGGCGATTTCAAAGGCATTTTTCACGAGTTTGAGTTGGTATAAGTATTCTTTATCCGAAATTGATTATATTTCATGATTCCCTACGCATTTACATCATGAATCCATGAATTTATGGAAGAAAAATTAGATTTTTATCACATCTTCTAAAAATGAAAATTTAAGATTTGAAAGCCAATCCGATGTCGGAATTCGATAATTTTTGTATGGTTGAACTCGTATCGAAACGAGTGTTCGGATTTCATGAGTTTTTACGAGATTCGAGACGTGGGTTCCACTATCAATTTTTATTTATAAATTTCAGATTTTGATCCGAAAAATTAGTAAATTCATATGGAATTAAATCCTACTATTTGTATTGAGTATATCGAATTGTTTATGACTAGATTTAAGGCTTTCGGACATGAATTTGCAAAGAAAAGGTTTATTGGAATCTTGAATTTGGTTGCGGAGCGAGTAAGTCTCTTTTCTAACCTTGTAAGAAGGAATTAACCCCATAGGTGAACTAAATTAATATATACTTCTATTTGTGGGGGATAAGTAAGCACGAGGTGATGAGAGTCCGTACGTAGCTACTAGATATGCCTATGTCCGGGTAGTTTTAGGTTTACACCATGCCTCGTTGATATTGTTATTTGACTTATGTTTATTATTTGCCTTGAGAAGAAGCGATATTGAGTTTGCTTATTAATTTCCTTAAAAAGAGTAAGAATGGAGGAATTTGAGATTTTAAAAGCTTTCATTTGAATTTCGTTTTGTTCTTAAAAATGAATTGAGAAATATTATAATAACTTGAGAAAATCTATGTTCAACCGTGTCGCAACTATATTTCGTGAGCGGGGTAAATTTTCACTACTCTCATGGGAGTTGGCCGTTCGCCTCGGCATGTTAAATAGATGCATCTATGGTTCGTGTTGTTCGACCCTTGACAATGCACAATTTATATTTATATGTTGGTTCGTGGCGTTCGACCTTCGGCAGTGCACAATTTAAATATTTATGTTGGATCGGGCTGTACGATCTCGACATGATTTGCGCATGATTGAATTGGTTGCTTGGGAATTTATAATAATTGATATTGCTTCATTGGCTTGAGATATAAATTGTTAGATGATGAAAAATAAATTTGGAAATTTCTTATTAATAAAAGAATTGTTTACTTACTTCATGATATTGAGCTTACAGCCGTTCTATGTAATCCATGCTTAATTATATCATTGGAATTTTATTTCTAGTCCATAGTAAGTGTTGGAGTCGACCCCTCGTCACCACTTCTTCAAGGTTAGACTGGATACCTACTGGGTACGCGTTGATTTACATACTCATACTACACTTGCTGCACATTTTATTGTGAATGCACATATATATTTAGTGGCCTTGTGGGCACAGAGGCATGGTTAATGCAGGGACTTAGGTGAGCTGCATTCCATGTTACGATCTGCAGTCAGCAGAGTCTCCTTCAGAGTTATCTTTATCTTTCCTGTCTAATTTGTATTCCATGCATATGTTGTATTTTATTTTAGCTTTCTAGTTGATGCCCATGCACTTGTGAATTCCATCTTTTACTATCAAATTGAAGGAAATCGAGATTTCAAATACTAAAGTGAATAATTAGGTTAATCAAAAATTGTTGGCTTGCCTGACAGCAGTGTTAGGTGCCATCACGACCTTTAATGGATTTTGGGTCGTGACATGTGCGGTCCGCTTCTTGCAACCTTCTCTGATGGAATTGCTTCATGATCTGCGGCCGCATATGGTATTATGTGGTATGCACTTTGAGCTTTTGTGTTATTTTTGTCCTTAAGTTCAGATTACTTCTTCTTAAAGTGGATTTCATCTTGGGAGCTCATCTTCCAATATTCCTACAATTAAGCATATTTTATCAGTTTTCAGGAACATAATTAAGCGCTTTTGGACGAACACGAAAGCAAAATCCCCACTTATCAATCATCTCCATCTTCACTACTAGAAGCTTCTCGTCAGTATGGTTTGAAGGATCATGACGAGAAGGATTAGCATATGGGGAAAGCTCACGCGATCGGGGAATGGGGAAAGTGCCACTAGCAAGAAGATTGGCCAGCTCACTTTAAAGGAGATTAAATTTTTGGTCCCTCTTTTCTAGATGAACTTCAAAGGTATCAAATTGCCTATCTCTTTTGTTCTCTAGCCTTTGTCTCTTCAAGCTCTACTGTCAGCTTTGCAATCTTCTTCTCTATAGACGAGATAGTCGACCTATCAATTTCCTCGCCTTGGGCGGAAGTCCCTATACCTTGAAATCCAGCCCTGTAGCGCCGAATTGATCTCTCTGGAAGGCCATATGCTATTCCCTTTTTAGGACCACCGACAACATCCAACCATATCTTCTGCGCTTCTTCGTCTGAAACGGATGCTCGCTCGCGTTGCTCATTCGGTGGCAAGCTCCGAGTGTACTCCTCCACATTTATCTTGTGGAGACCCTTTATTTAGAAGATAAAAAACTATTAACTATATAATATTATAAAAATTAACTTCAAGTTATAATAGTTATGAAACTTACATGTAGTCTCCGCCTGGTCCTCGACCAATCAAGTTGGATTTGTCGGTGCCTTCTTCTTCCGGATGTGAGCCTACATGAAGAACTCATCATGGGTCTTCTTCCTCCCATATTTTTTTCCTACAAATATAATAAAACATGTTAACTAAATTTAAATATAATTTGATAAAAATAGAATTAAATATTTTAAGGAATTACCAGTAATCTCCTCGCAGTCTCCATGCTCTTTGCACCCACACAGTGCAAGGAGCCACCCTTCTAAAATGCCCGAGCCTTCTTTCGTTGTTCCCTCCTCTTCTCGAACTTCTCAGTGGTCCACTGCCTCAGTAGATCCTCCCATATGTGTGGTAGAATCCATGAAGGCTTCTTGCTCTTCTTCCGAGCAGAATATAAGGAATCAGATAGTCTCTTACGGCATTTGAACTCAAAATTTGCAAGAATGACATTGTTATGCCGGCTCTTGTTCTCTTCCAATTTCACACCTCAATTCGAGGTTATGAAAACGGTCGATGCAATAATAATACCCAACAAGAGTCGGGGTCGAACTCTGTAAGGAGCTATATGAGTGGGAGTTAGTTGTATATATCGTAGCATGTGAGTTTGTATATCTAAATTTGCACTTCCACAAAAATTGGGTTGTTTTAAAGTCTAGTTTAAACTATGATTGCAATTTAAGAAATAAAACTAGGAAATTATTTTTGTTATTTTTTTCAAATGTTGTAAAAGCCTAGGGATATGACCTTCACCTAGGTATTTGCCTAATGAGATATAAACTTTAAAACTTGTTTTATTGGTCGGGGTGTATTATAGCTATCAACACTTAATTACCCACTCAATACCTCTCAGTCAGAGAGCGATTTTGCCCAATTTGGCTTTCTCAAGTCCAAATGGGTATTGAACAAAACGATTGATAAAAGCTCAAGTCGGGTTGTTACTATCTCTAGGTTCAACCCTTTAATTGGCTTTATCAATCTCTCGATTGACCCAATTTCTTATTAGCCAAGTTTTCCTAGACTAAATCTCTCTTTCTCAAGTAGAGACCAAGTCAATTAGGCATGAACTAATGTTTGCAACCATTAATCCACAAATAAAAAAAAGAACAAGGGTAAATAATAAACACCCAACCATAAACAAGCATTAAATTAAACACACATTAAGTTTACACACTAGGGTTGGATCACACCCCTAGTGAAAATCTAGCTACTCGTTCTTGAAATGGAAGAAATAGAAGAAGAAATGATCATTAAAGTCGGATTGCTAATTAGAATGATATATATATATATATATATATATATATATATTCAAATAGCTCAAAATATGAAAAACTACTAAAAAGAGTAAAAGGAAACCTCTACTGTAGCAGCTGATGTCAAAAGTTGACCTAAAAATGTGAAACTCATCTATTTATACAGGGCTGGAAATTTCGGACAAAATTCCCTTCGGAAGGTTCTGCAGCCGCACAATTCCATATGCGGTCCGCACTTTTCTTGAACTTGACAGGATTGGAAGTCTGCGGCCGCATAATTCTGACATGTGGCCGCAATGCACTCTTTTTGCGGTCCGCACAATTGTAATTGCGGCCGCATCTTGCTCTTCTGCAGTCCACACAATTGTAACTGCGGCCGCATATCTCTTTTTATGGACTTAGAATTCTCTAAACTTTTCTCCTAACCCAGCTTTTTCGGCCGCACAATTCATGTGCGGACCGCACTTTGCCCCAGACTCTGATGAATTTTCCTTCATAACCTGTGGCTGCAGATGATATTATGCGGTCCACACTTCTGAGCTTGTATTCCTTTTATGTCTTTGAGTTCAAATTACTCCTTCTTGAGTTGGATTTCATCTCGGGTATTCATCTTCCAATATTTCTGCAATTACGCACATTTCATTAGTTTTTGGAAACACAATTAAACTCTTTTGTACTAAAACAAAAGCTAAAAGGCACTAATAAGTAGTCAAAATCCCCACTTATCAGTCCTCCAGGCACACTTAGTCTGCAAATGAAGTGTGTAATGTTAGATAAAAATATTGTTAATATAATGCTTAAATAGATAAGAACTGTATTAAAACCTTAAATTGGTTGAAAATATCCTCCACGAGCTCCGGTGGAAAGTCACTCCAAGTCGCATAGGGTGCATCATACAACCGGCCAAGAGCTTCAGTGATTATCTTTGTAGTCCGATGATTAGGTATGAACCTGCAAACATAGCAATTACATTAAATAAAAAATACTAGCTATTATAATTTAGTAAAAAAAAGATTTAATAAATAAATCTTACCAGTTTCCCTTAGGCCTGATGATCATCCTATGATAACGATCATACCGCACTTCCTCTGGATCATCTTCCTCCATAATCTGAAGTACGCACAGAAGGGGAGGCATCTGGCTCAGCGCTACTATACTGAAAATGAAGTATAGAAAATTCTAGGAGATGAACTCCGTGGAGAGGGAGACGAGGTCGCCGATGAAGATGGCTACGATCCACACACCTGCTGCAATCTAGACCCCTGCTGCGATCTAAACCCCTATTGCGATCCGGCTGGCTGAAATCTAGATAGATGTGATTCAGCTGGTGATGAAACAAATGGATCAGACGACGTGCGTATCACCACATGGCCATGTGACTACTGACTCGATGGACCAATGGAACTATATACAGGATCATTTGGAGGAAGCGTGGTATAGCCTTGTGGTGGAGAATGGTAAGAATACTAGTGGGAGGGCGAATGGTAGGTAGTCTGATGAGTAGATGGATGTGATGGAAAAGATATGTGCCTAGAAGATTGCTGCCGACCATCAGCAGCGGTGGGATGCAAGTGTGGAGTGGAAGGAAGCGAGGGTGTAACACTATCATTATGATCAATAGGCCTCTTATTCTTCCTAGACCTACCTCGACCCCTATCGATCATATGCATAAATTAAAGAAAATGTTAGAATTGAGAATATAAATCAATATAAGTTGATAGCGCTTGAAAAAACTAACATGCTAGTCGCCTTCAAAGTATCCATCCTCGTCCGAAAATTCTCCTATTCACTTATTTCATTTTCATTAGGTGATTCTTCATCCTCATTTTCTAAGATTGGTATTTCCTCCCTATCAACTTCTTCTAATATGCGTTGAGGATGCTCTAAGTCATTTTCTAACTGATCATCCACCATATGGTTAACACTTGAGGTATCGTTTTGGTAAGCAACATCTAGCACATTCTCAACTTCTACCCTACCAACAGGCTTAGTTTTGATTACAACCAGCCAAGCAGCCTTATCCATCCGCAATGGATATGGAGCATAATACACTTGCCTATTTTCTGCAATTATAAAAGGATCATAGCTATCACACTCCCTCTTTTTATTAACCTCAATTATGTTGTACTACGAGTGTACATTTGTACCTCTTCTAGGTGTTAGGTCAAACCACTTGCATCGGAAAAGTATGATCTTCGTATTTGTCCAAGATGAATATGATAATTCTGGAATCTGTTTGATCACACCATAATAATCATTTCCCCATCCTGGTTGCCTTCACCACCTTTGACACACACCCCACTGTTATTGCTTTCTTATTCTTGGAGCATTTCTCGGTGTGAAATTTGTAACCATTCATAAAAAAACTGAGACATAGTTGTAACTGTAGGTGCAGGTCCCCAAGATATATCTTTCAAAAATTGATTAACAACATTGTTTGGATTATTAACCTACATGTAGTGTTAAATAAATCACAAGTGAGCAAGTATATTCACAAGTGACCAAGTATGTATATTCACATCTGAGAAAGTATGTAAGATGCACTTACACACTCTTTAAACCATGCCTCAAATGTAGAATATACAGCATCATGGCCAAATTGACTCACGAAGTCACTGAGCGACACGTTGAAATTTTTTTCAGTTGCATCAACCAAATTAAATAGTAGTCCATGTAAACTAATCTTACTTAAACACTTACTTAAGAAAGGGTTGAACTTCCGGACAATTTAGCAACACATGGTTTGAAGCTGATTTGTACTCCATACTACTTAGACCCCTTTTTGTTCGTTCTTCAGAACCTCGGCCTAGTTGATTGAATATGGACATTGGTTGATATAATAGATCAATCTCAATCACGACATTGTGCCGATTGGGCCAATTTCTAGCACATGACACATGAGTGTCGAAGTAGTAAGAACAAAAATGGGCAATTTTCTTTACAAAATAGGCTTTGCATATGAATCCTTCAAAACTATTTTTCTGTTTAACAAATCGTTTACACTTGACGATAGTCCTGCACATTATCATATTACGTAATAACGTTAAAGAAGATTACAAGAATAAATCAAGGTTTGATCATTACCTCTCGAATGGATACATCTACCTGCATTGAACCGGCCCTCCAAGTCGCACCTCGTGTACAAGGTGAATTATAAGGTATTCCATCACATCAAAGAAACCACATGGAAAAATTCTTTCCAGTTTATTACTGATTACAAGAATGTTTTGATTTATTTGAAATAGGTTTTTCTTCCCTTAATGTGGTAGAACATAAGTCTTTGAAGAAAAAACTTATCTCTGTAATGGGTTTCCAAATATTTTCAGTCAAACCACAAAATACAATAGGCATTAAGGTTTTCATGAAGATATGACAATCATGACTTTTCATATGAGTCAGCTTTCCTTCTACCATATCGGCACATTTTCCCAGGTTCGAAGCATAGCCCTCGGGCATCTATAGGTTTTCAATCCACACATAAATATATCGTCTTTGTTCCAAAGTGAATGTGTAGTTGGCCTTGGGCTTGAACACCTTACATTGTTCGCAGACTGCAAATGTAATTCAGGTCTCCTGCAATATTCTTGTAAGTCCAGTCTAGCCTTTGGGATATTTTTTGTCTTATTCTATCATCCATCACCGTATTGAATAAATTATAAAAATAGTTCTTCTCAATATGCATGACATCAATACTGTGTCGGAGAATATTATCCTTCCAATATGGTAACTCCCAAAATATGCTCTATTTTGTCCAGTTATGAGTAACACCATATCAAGAAAATCTAGAAAGTGAGGCCTCGATAACTTTAGTGAAGTTCTTAACCCTCTCCCAAATTTTCTCAGCGGACAAAATTGGAGGTGGCAAATCATGTTCAAATGTATTCTTTTTGAATGCGTTCTTCATCCTTCTGAACTCATGATCAACTGGAAAGCACTGACGATGACAATCAAACCATGTCTGCTTTTGGCCATGTCTTAAAGTGAATGCTTTACCATTTTTCATGCAGTAAGGACATGCTAACTTTCCAACAATCATCCACCCAGACAATATTCCATACGCAGAAAAATCATTAATGGTCCATATTAAGTTAGCACGCAAGTTGAAATTTTACTTAGTTGATATGTCATATGTCTCAACTCCATCATACCACAACTATTTTAGCTCATCAATCAGAGGTTGAAAATATACATCCATCAAAGTCTTTGGATTGCGGGTACCGGGAATAACACAATTTAAGAAAACATATGGATTAGTCATACACATTTCAGGCGGAAGATTATATGGCGTAATAAAGACGGGTCAACATGAATATGGTGTTGCAGAATAGAAAATGGCGTGAAACATCAGCACACAAACCCAACCGAACATTCCTCGGTTCACTAGCATAATCCGGATACGTCCTATCAAACTGCTTCCAAGCTTCCCCATCTGAAGGATGACACATAACATCAGGCGACCTTCTATTTTCATAATGCCATCTTATATGAAGAGGGGAACTTATCGATGTGTACAACCTTTTTAATTTAGGAATAAGAGGTAAATAATGCATCGACTTCAAATCAACCTTCTTCCCGCTGGAAACTCGCTTAAAATGAGGTTTTTCACAAAATTTAAAACTTTCTAAATATGCATCACCCTTATAATACAACATGCAACCATCTTCACAAAAATTGATTCTCATATACGAGAGTCCTAACTTAGAAACCAATCTTTTACCTTATATAAATCTTCAGATATTTTGAAAGTTGGGTCAACTAGTTCACTCATAAGGCAAATGAAAGAATCCATTCCCGCTTTAGAAATTATTAGTATCTGATTTGATACTTAATAATCTAATTACAACAGACAACTGAGAGTGCATACTCCCTTCACTTAGTGGACGACTAGTGGCCTCTAACTATTCATAAAAATATTTTGCCTCTTCGTTAGGAGCTTGTTCAACACTTTCATGGGGTTCAAACTCGAAGTGCATCCCAAAAGCATCCGCAACCATTTCATGGTATCTAGGGTGTTGAGCGTTATTCCCCACTGACCTACTACTTTTACCAACAACTATGTTATGAAATACACCATCACTATCATGAACCTCTCCATGACAAGTCCACACAAAATAATTATCCATAAACCCTTTTTTATAAAGATGAGTCTTAACATCCTTCGATCCAAAAAAAAAATGCAAACACTTTTACTTCACACAAGGACACCTAAGCATCCCTCCGATTTGAAATGGTTCAAGTGATATTGCATGCCTAATAAATTCATCAACCCCTTCTATAAATTCCTCCCTAAAAAACCGACAATTAGGATAATTTCTATTATACATCCAACTACGATATTCCATCTAAACAAAGAATAAATAAATTGTATGTTATTTTAAATGAGTATTCAAATTAATTTATAGTTTAAGTTACATAATAAATTTTACTTACAAATTTATTAATTTAAATAATTAGACTAACCCATTCAATAAATATAACATAATTAATAAACCCTAATAGAACAATATTATCCCCTAAATTAATAAACTCTAAATCTCTAAAAGCAATAAACACTAATAAAACAAGAAACTAAACCCTAAATTAATAAATTATTTCTAAAAGCAATAAATAAAAATAGAACAATAAATTAAATCCTAAATTAATAAACCCTAAATTTCTAAAAGCAATAAACAAAAATAGAACAATAAATTAAACCTTAAATTTTAAGAATTAAAGTAACTTAAAAAAATCTAGGTGACTAACCTTCACGTGGTAGAAGTAGCGGCGGTTGAACAATGGTGAGAAGTGAGGCAGGTGGTGGAAGAAGTATTGGCGGCAACGGTGCCGAGGCAATGGTGGAGGAGGGCAACGGTGGTGAGGTAACAGTGGGATTGGGGATTTAGGAGAAGAAGGTAATGGGGATGATTTTGGGCTTTGAGTTAGGGGGAGAATAAAAGTAGGAATAGATTTTGGGTGGGATTTGAGCGAAATCGTCTTAGGGTTGAAGAGGGTGGAGGAGAGAATGAGAGAGGGAAATTTGAGAAATGGGGAAGAAAACCCGCTGGTGGGCTCTGATTTGCAGAATTCCGACCGACGTCGGTCGGGACATTTAAGTGAAGTATTGACCGTTTGCCCATAAACTTACAGATCAAATTCGGTTGGACATTTGATTTCTTATTTTTTATTTTAAATTTTTTTATTAAAATAACCAACCGAATTCGGTCGGCCGGTATATATATATCCAATTGCATCTGAGCGGGAAAATTTTAAATTTTCGACCAATTTCGATCGATATATTTAAAAAGTTTTAATTAATACTTATTTTGGTGGATAATATGCGAGATGTTGTTTCCTCATATGATGGTCTTGGATAAGTCTCTTCATAATTTTCAAAGTTGAGTTAGAGCTAAGCTATATTTTCTTCGAGCTTTCATAAAGCAATATGCAAAGGGTACCACAATTAGCTTGAGGAAGTAGACCATGTGCGGATCCAGATTTTATCCGTCATCTAAAAATAGGTCAGAACAATTCTTTTCTTCTAAGGAAAGATAGAAAGGAGAAGCTGGAATAAATCTTTTTTCTAAGAATTCACTGTACAAACTATTGTTAAAGTTGAAAGAGCTAAAAAAAAAAGAAAAAATTAATACAAGCAAATGTAACAGGCATGAGCATGAATATATTTTTACTGATTCTTTCTCCCTTTTGGCTTTTCTTCTTGATCCCTCAGTAATGACATGCAGAAACGTACTCAGATAAGTGTTGTGTGTCTATAGAGATTTGGATTGGTTGTCAAAATATATGAAAAATCTATCAGCTATGTCCATTTATAAGTAGTTTATTATAAAAATTAACAAGTTTATAAAATATTATTAATATTAGCAACTGTTACAATATTAGCCAATTAGCTATTTGTACAAAAAAAAAAGTAAATTTTTTGCTTTCTTTTGAGTGGGTGTTATTATAATAGATTTGTACATCTTAAGGAGTTTGAATCTCAGTTTTGAGATGATTTTCTGGAGTTTTGAGGTGGTTTGAATTGAATATTCGAAGTAGTACAAACATAAAAAAAATATGTGTATCACATATGTATCATATTTGTATCACATGTATATCCATGTACACCTGTGTGTGAGATACATACGTGATACATGTGTCACAGAAGAATTTTTGAAACTTGATTTTAACTATGAATTTTGATATCAAACCAGTTCAAATCACCTCTAATCTTGCTCAAATTTTGTATATTGCATCATCTATATGTTATCAACGGATTCCAACCATAACCATTACAAAAAAAAAAAAAAATCTTTTTTGCCCTATGTTTAAAAAATATTTTATATTATTGGTAATGAAATTTTACTCCGAACTAGTCAACTCGCCATCGAACTTAGTAGCATGACTAAATTGGCTAGTTGTTGGTAAATAGTCTCTTTTTTTGGTACATTCCCGTAAGATTTCCAAAATATAATTGAATCATGATCATTGAACAAGGGCCTTAAAATTGCTTTAATTAAGTGAAAATAGCACGGGTCAGTATGTTTTCGGACTTGTAATTAAGAAATAGTCAATGCTTGTAAAGTCATTGAAAAACCGTCACTATTTTGCTGAAACACGGAAAGTTTCAGTATAATATATTGGATAATAGAGCTCCTGCATTTAAACTTCCAGTATATAATGTTGGAACTTCAACACATGGAAAGTTCTAGCATAATATGCTGGATATGGAGCAACTGCGTATAAACTTCCAGCATATTATGCTGGAATCTCATATGTAAAAAATTCGTACTCCACCATATTATGATGAAATATTTTCGGATATTGGATGTTTTTATTCAGATTTTATCTTTACATAAGAAGAAATGATTAAATTTCGATTATTTTTCAATTAGTCGTGGTAAATACTTGCCATTCCTCATTCTTTCCCTTAAATTAACATGGTCCCAGGAGAGGTATAAGCCTTTCGGCCTGCTCAAACTCAAACAGTTTTCTCCTCTCCATATGCAGAAGATAATTGGTGCTTCCTTTCTCCTAAAGAAATGGTTGCCTTTAACATGTAAGGTTCAACATATCCAATATTCAGCGTCAGTTCATGAGATGTTAAAAAAAAAAAAGAATTTCAAATATACCAAATTCACAAAGCCAAATCAAGAATTTCTAACATTATAAAATGAGGAACTGGAAACATAAACAGCTTTATCATCAGTTTTTTCTTGTAGTAATCTTTGAAGCTTCACTAATAAATGGACAACAAACGGCACAAGGCACCCTTTGTTGCATTGGGGATTATTAGCATTTTGAGTTATAACCCTAGAATAGCATAGTTCTATAGACAAGAAATGACATAACAATATTCGTCGTGTAACTTTGTCATTAAATAATGCAAAGAAGTTGACTAAAAAGCCGCTACTTCTTGTCTTGAAAATAAGCTAGATTTTAGAACGAGGACGAGACGACTTTTTACTTGGGAATGAAAATCTGAAATAATTACTACTATAAATTTTATAATGGTGTCTATCATGTTAACAACCATTAACAGTTAAGAGTTTAGCGTCTTTTACGGATCGTTAGAACCTAATCTCCTTAATTCAAAATTTATATTTGTATTACAAAATTAATAAGTATATAAAAAAATTTATATTCAAAATTCAATTATTATCTAATATTGCTCTTTTTAAAAATAGAATTCAATTATTATCTAATATTGCTATTCTAAAATTCAAATTCTATCTCCACCTTTACTTTTTTAGCTTATAGCCTGTTTGGCTAAGCTTTTTTTAAGCACTTTTGGCAAAAATTGAGGTGTTTGGCCAAACTTTTGGAAGGAAAAAAAATATTTTTGAGGAGAAGCAGAAGCAGTTTTTGAGAAGCAGAAAAAGTAGTTTCTTTCTAAAAACACTTTTGAGAAAAAATACACTTAGAATCAATTTTCAAAAGTTTGGTCAAACACTAATTACTGCTCAAAAATACTTTTCAAATTAATTACCCAAACACAAACTGTTTCTCACCAGAAATATTTTTTTTTAAAAATACTTTTAAGAAAAACACTTCTCAAAATAAGATATTTTAGAAGCTTGGCCAAACAGGGTCTAATAAGCGGTGCAGGAGAAGTACTCTTAGGTGAAGTAAATTTAGTAGGAGCCTATCGAGTGGCACATGATTGGTCTGCTTCTTTTTCATTCTCCAAAAAAATCAAGAGGGCTGCGTGTCGAATGTGGATTGCCTTATGCTATTGCTGCATGTTTTAGCCATGTGTTTTTTGTATTTCTCCAGTAGCTATTTGCTGGTCTCGTCTTCGTCTTGTCCCGCCCAACATTCACAAACTCTACCGACACTTCTTCTTTAATTTCCCTTTTTCTTTATTTCCCACCTCTTTTCCTAGTGTCCGCTCCCCCAACGCGGAATTAAGAGCCTCGACCAAGTTTTTGAGAGGCTAAAAGTATCTTTTTATTTATTAAAAGAAGTATATTTTAAAAATTTAAGTTATTTGGTCAAAATAAAAAAATATTTTATAATAATAGTATAAGTAATTTTTTTACTTTTGAGGAGAAGCTACAAATTAATGTATTCAAGACAAAAATAACCTTACAATAATTTTTAAATTATCCTTTGTTAATTTAATATTTTTTTTTCTTTTTATTTTTACTTCTACTATACATTTCTTCACTTTTTAATTTAGTCATATTCTTATTCTCTTTCTCCTTCTACGAGTAGATTTTAATGATATATTTTGATATATTTAAACTATCATATAAACAATAAGTAATACCAAACGCTCATTGTTATTGCTTTGGAATAACTATATTTTATATTGGTCGGAAATTTTAATTTAGATTTTTAACTTTACATTTTATATTTTAATTGAATTCTTTTATAATAAATGTATAAATTTATTTTTCTTTTCTAAATAATACTAATCTCAAATTAAACATTTATTGTCCTTTTTCGTAATTGATTCGTAAAAGTGCTTTTTAAAAGATTGGCCAAACATAATAAGCTTGTAAAAAATACTATTCAAACGAATTGGCCAAACACAAATTGTTATTTTGCAAAAGTAACTTTTCAAAAAACACTTTTGAACTAACACATTTTTCAAAATATATAGTTTTTAGCAGCTTGGCCAAACGGGCTCTAAATCTCATTCCTCTGATTTATTTTATGAAATGATGTCATAGTAATTAACGAGATTTTCATTTCTCACCGCTTGATTTGTATGTGAACAATCACTTCCCCTAACTTTTTTTTTGGGGGGTAACTAACTATATTTTATTAATCACCAAAGAGCCAATTATGAAATCATAGCTAAGCCAACTAAACTAGCTATCAAAACAAAGACATAAAACACGTACCAGAATAGCTGGCTCCTAAACAAACTATTCAACTAAAACAACAATTTTTGCAATAGACTTCAACATCCTTGCGTTATATATCCAAAGTTCCCTTGATCTCTTATTTAATCTTTTTGCTTGACGACAAAAAAAAAGTTCGAAAGTTGCTTCAGTTAAACGAAAGCGCATTACTATTCAAATTGTAATTAAGTGGCCACAAAGATTATTTCATAAACTCAACTTGGTAAAAATTTTGACAACAAAAAACCTGAAAGCTCACCATCATTCAGAGAATAAGAAATGGTACTCCCTTGATTTCAACTTATGTGATAGATTAACTTGACACAAAATTTAAGAATAGAAAAGAAAAACTGTGAAAATTTATGGTTGATATTAAACACGTCATAACAATTTTTTTGCCTACAAAAAAATTTAAAGTTAAATTATTTCCTAATACATAAATTTGTCATTCCTTTTGGAACAATCTAATAAGGAAACATGACATGGAGTAGTTGAAATTTTAAATGGTCCACCAAAATGTACAAGTATTGTAAGTACTAGAATAATCCAAATTTACTACTTAGCTTGTCCAATTTACCAAGCAACAATTAAGGATTCTATTATGGACTCGAGTGTAGATAATTAGTATAGATCGTGTTGTTTTTGAATAATATAATGGCGAGCAATAATGCAATGCATTTACGGACAAAAAACGGGGAAAGAAAGCAAGGAACTCGCTGGGCTGCCAGTTTTTCTGCAAGTAAAACTAAAGTGTCATTTACTGTTTTCATCTCGCAGCATATATATATATATATATATATATATATATATATTCAAAAATAGTACTCCTGTAATACGTATAGTACTTACAAAAGTAAAAATTCCGAACAACCGTGACCACCGTGGGCATTCCAGTTATAATAAAAGGTACGCTAGCGGCTAGCTTACTGTACACAACACAATCGAGGAGGATCTCAATTCTCAACACATGACAGATCTCTACTCTCTCTTGTGCTCCAACTTTTGAGACATCTGAACATCAAAGAAAGCACTGCATATTAACGGATTTCAAGAATATACGAATCACATACTATGAGATTTAACCCAAAAAATAAAAATGTTTATATAGAAAGTGCAAAATTTTCACCATCGAGTTCAGCTTCTATACATTATATTATACTATCAAATCATATAAGAGATGGGGGAAAAAAATAAGATCATACTTATAAGAGATAATTGCATATCAATTAGTTAATCGTCCTAGCTCTGAAATATAAATAACCTGTCATGGTGTAAAAAGCCTTTAATTACCTTATGATTCAAGTACATAAGGTGTTTGCAGCAGATCATAAGGTGCCCATAGGGTATCTAATGGACAAGGCCGGCTCGCGTCGAGTCGAACCCACGGCTTTCCTTTTCCACTCCAATGCAATAGGCTAACCGGACCAGGATGCAGATTCCGACACAGACCTCGGAAATTATCTCCTCCAAGACCATGTTGGTTCCACTTATGATCCACTGGAGCTATATTTCCAGCAAAAACAAGCAAAAATGGTGGTAGTGAACCCAATTCATAAATCCTCATTCTCTTCTGAAGTTCCATCCATTCTACAATCTTTGTTGTATAATCTCCAGCTCTCCATCGTTCAAGATCAATGACCATAACACCTGTGTTGAAATAGCAAGGCTTCCTGTTCGCGAAAGTCAAAGAAAGTGAAGGGTTTGACCAGAAAGTGGGAGTGAAATAAGTAGTGAAATTTGCATTGCAGTATTCTGGTGCTGCTAAAACTGCTTCTTCGCCTAGAGGTGTTGCTGCCAGCTTGGCAATGTCATCTACGAGAACAAGGTCTGAATCCAGGTACACAACCTACATGGATACCAAATATGTTAGGAGTACGATCCTTAAAATTTCAGTCATTGCCAGTCAAAAAGCCACGTAAAGTTTACGACAGAAATTTAATCTGGTCGATAATTAAAGGTGAACTTTTTTGTGACAAGAAGAATCCCTGCCGCTGTACCTGAATTCTTGCCATATACCTCCTTTTAGCGATCGCATTTTTTCTTTGCTGATTATCATTTCGGTCATTAAAAACCTTTGGTCACGATATAAATCCAGTTCAAGATCGAATTTTATATTCAGCAATAATATTTATAGTGCCAAACTACTCATTTTTTCAAGTGCATTCACACATATATAAATATATATACACACACATCCAAAAACATAGAAAATAATCAATATTCAGGAAGAAATTAATTAAAATATAGTACAAGGTATGGATCGAGGTAAACAAACCTTTTGGATACATCCAGGAAGAAGATCAGCGAGGTAATTTCGAGCATAATTTAGAGGACAATCTAAAGCAGCGCGAATGGATGTAGATATTAATCCTGCCACACCGGAATCTTGGAAGGGATAAATTGTGAAATGAAGATAAGGGAATGAATTAGCAATTGTGATGTTGAGATAATTAGTGTCAGCGGAGGAAGAAGCAACAAAGTGGAAGATAACATTTTCAGGGCAAGAAGAGTGTTGAAGAACAGAAAGAATCGCAGCCATTGACCCTCGAAGATAAGCTGCATCAAGAGTCATGGCTACATTTACAGCATTCTCAAAGCAAATTCCATTGAAAGTGGAGTTGATGGTATCATTATTTGTGTCGGTGGAGGAGTAGTGAAGAGAAGGACAAGTTGGGGAATTGTAGAATTTTGGGGCTTCTTTGAAATGGAAGTTCTTGGTATTGATAGCGCTACTTAGTGCAGCAAAGGCGGAGATGGTCCATAAAAGAGAAATAAAGGCCGCCTTCATCCTGAAACTCCCAAGTTTTAGCCTTATGGAGCAGCTACATAACACACATATACTTGATATATATATATATATATATATATATATATATATATCAAAGGCCTAGTGTGTCTGTCAATATGGGCTCTACATGTCTGTCATCTTACTACTAGTAAATAAAGTAAATAGGAGTTAAGTTTTATATTAAAAAATAAAAAGCAGTCCGCTGCACTAAGCTCCCGATACGCGCGAAGTACGGAAAAGAGCCGGACCACAAAGGTCTATATACTTGCTAACTAATAATATAATATTACCTATTAGTCTAGTTATCTTTTTTATCATGTTACTAACTAATGGTTATCCTAAAAACTTACCTATAGTTACTTTATAAGTGACTTAATGGTATAAAATATTCTTTTACATCGCCAAAGTGTATAATTTAAACTCAAGTAAATATACGGACTCATTGCTGCAATAAAATTAAGTTATATGCAATGATCTTGCATAGACTTTTCATATTATCCAATATAGTTTAACCTGTGATAATAAATTTAATACCATTCTTACCAGGTTAATTACCAAATAAGAATAATGTTTATCATAAAAGGTTACCTTTAATATAATTACATTATGATAAGGGACATGATGTATGAGTATTTATTACACAATACTACTTAAATTCACTACCTAGTGGGTAGCTAGGTTTTAGACAAAATTTTCTTGGAAAGACATGAGAAAGAAGACTAATATTTGACTTGAAGGAAAAATCTTGGGATATGAAAGCGTAAATGTTGGTATCATGTGGCGGCAATGTCGCTGCCAACACGTATTTCTTGCCTTACATAATGTACTTGTAAAGACGGTTTGTTTTCTTTAAAGATAAGCAAATACTCCTATCAATGTAGTTTTAAGGGTTCTTTAGTTCAGCCATCAATTTTCAAGGTAGCTCCCCATCTGCCTCGTTTCTTTAGTTGAACGGTTTACCCTCTTCTAGGGCCGGGCATATATCAGGTATAATCGATAGTCCAAACCGAAAAAAGTTTATTGAGGTATCGATATTAGGTTATTCGGTTGACGGATCGATAACGGTTTTGTATAAGGGTTATCGGTTCGGGTCACGGTTTACCCAATTTCTTAACGGGTTAACCGATAACCCAATAAGATTTAATAAAATTAGGATTTTACGCTTAAGTATATAATACATCTAGGGCTTCATTATTCTCTCTTTTTCTCCCAATTTTCTCAGCCGCATTCAAGATTGAAGTTTTACGGTTCACTCTTTAGACTCTGATTCAATTTTTGAACAGTTCTTCTACAAAATTCAAAGTACAACCACATTCTTAGAATCTTTGTATAAGTTTATTCCAAAATTACTTCTTTGTTAAGAACAAATTTCGTTCCTTTCTTTTGAGTTTTACGGTAGATTTCAATAATAAAAATATAGGATTTTTGATTGTTTTCGATTCTTTATTTTGTGCTCTTGTTTTAGTACTATGTTTGTCCTTGTTAATTATAAGGTGAAATTGCTACTACTTTGTATTATTATTAATATATTTGGACAACTATTGGTCAAGAATTAATATTATTTCAATTGTGTTTGGACAACTGTTGAATTACTAGTACTCTTATTGCTCTAGCTACTATTGGGCTCTGCAAAATGACATTGATCTCTTGATTATGGTTTGACAGGAAACCAAAAAATTGTAATTTATGTTCCTGTTAACTAATATTTCAAGTGAATTGGAGATGATGCTTGTGAGTTGTAGTATCAATTTTTGAGATTGCACAAGTCATGAATTTGTCAAAATGAAACATGCTTCAAATATTAGTTGTGGCTAGAACGCATAACTGGATAGTATATTATATGTGAATTCTTCTCTTTTTTGCTTAACTCTAGATTGAGTTATCTTATCGGGTAAACCGAACCTATAATGATTGATAACCAATTAACCGATAACCGATAACTAATATCTTATCGGTTTGGTTATCGATTTATCATATTTGTAAACCGATAACCGATATGCTAAATCGATAATATTCATAACCCAATCGACCGATCGATGCCCACCCCTACCCTCTTCTTCATGCAATTAAAAAACTAGAAAAAAAAATTAAGTTATACACTATTGTAATAAAAATGTTTTACATATTTAGGTGTAGTTTAATCTACTATACATACCAAATTATTAGTTATCATATTTATCAAGAATGTTTATCACAAAGATTTATTTATAATTATCTTATAAATGACCCGATTTTGGTAGTATATTCTTTTTAGTTGCCATTTAAAGAAGTAAAATTTAAAATAAAGAGGAAAAACAGAAAAAAGGTAAAAGCACGCAACACATGTCAATCTTTTGAGGAAAGAGCTACTCAACGTTTTTGTAACAGTGAGATTTCATCAGACTTTAGTTGTAGGGTTGTTATATATAGCAGGTGGATAGAGGTACATCACTTCCACCGTAGCACCTCAAATAGTTACTGCAGATCTGTATATAAAAGTCTACATATATATATACACACTAAATTATTATAACGAATTACGCAGGGCTCACCAAGCTTACTCCATCTACCTTTAATTAATTAATATTGAAGCATCAGTGGCGAATATTTAATGAATAAAGTTACTTGACATGCGAGATATATAGGGGGATCCACACGTCCAAACATCTGGTTATAAGAGTCAATATTAGCTGATCATGATAGAAAGAAGCTAGAAACTACGAGTGAGGAAAGTACGTATAAGTCATTAATAGGACCATATTCACCTTTTCATACCATGTGACCAAACGCTTTTAATTAAATGCTGAAATGCTGCCCCATTTATTTGTGATCATATATAGAACAAGATTTGTATGTTCGTTAATATTTGTCCTCAGCTGAAATTATATATATGTTGCCCTCCTTATACATTTTTTATAACCATTTAGCGAGATGTTTGTGCTTGTTATTCTAAGCTGAAATTGGTCACTTACTACAAACTGTTACTAGCCTTTTATAAAATAAAAAATATTAAAGGACACTAATCGTATAAGAATTTTTTACATATAACTTAAATTCGTTAAGAGAAAGCAAGCCAAAAATAAATCTCCTTCATAATTGAGGGAACAACGATCTGAAGAAAGATCAATTCTCAACCACAATACCCTTTCTATCAACACTTTATTCCGGCAAGTTAGATCCATGTTACCACTTATTGATAAAGGTATATTCACACATGAAAAATTATCAGTACTAATGAATGAGTTGTTTAAAAATAGGGCCATTTATTGGCGATTGCGAGGATGATAGATGAACAAATGATTGAAATAGCATGTGCCCTTCACATGTTTGTGCTTTAAGCTTCTACTGTAGCTCTTTTAACAGATCGTTTTGGGTCTCTCAGTTGTTTGTTTTTCCTGCTTTTATATTACGCTTCGTTTGGCGAGAGAAGAGGGCCAAAAAAGAAAAAGAGAATTCGATACAATTCAGCAGATTCTAAGATCTGATTTTTTTTTTAAAAATTATCAAACTCAAATTCTGTAAAAATTCAGGTTTCATTTTCATAAGGAAGTATAATTCATCATAACTTTAATAATTTACCTTACTATTGTGAGTCAATTAATTAGATGGATAGATGTTACAAATGTTGAGTCAATTTCCATTTGTGTGTATATCAGAAACTATTCGTTCATTTTTTTCTTGGTTAACGGAGGAGCGGGAAGTGCATGCAAATGAACACAACATGAAATTCAATCTCGTTTCACTACCGTTGAAACACCAACGTGATCAACACTAGTTACATATCAATCAAGGGATGGAAATTATCGAAATCTGAACATGATTTAGTTTTGTGGGTTCAACTTTTAAGGTTTTTAGCATTGAACCCATTGTATTTTTAAAGTTATGGGTTCAGACCTATCATTTGTTGCAATTTTAATGAATTTTTACACATAAATTTATGCTCAACGACGAAAGTACTGAGTTCAGATGAACCCGACAGGTATGCTCTACATTCGCCTTTGGGAACACATAGGATGGTGTTGTCAATTAGCATTGGATTGTTGTGCGCAGACAGCAAACAAGGAGCCGTCCAAAAGTTGGCCATACAACAGTAGTGTCTCCGACACAACTGTACACAGAGGAGCACGTAACAACTTCCTTATAAAATCATTTATTTATTGATTTTCAAGAATCCTCACATGAAATTTTCATTTTTGTTAACAGTTGAGGTTAAACTCCTAGACCCTCAGCAAATAGAGTAGGTACATGCCCGCGGCCACTTGTATCGTGGATTACGCAAACAGTAATTTGTCAGCGAGCCACAATGCCCGTTTTGAAATTTTCACATAATTGCAAGGGACAAACAACTTAACGTAAAAGCATGATGTAACCATTACCCCGACTATAACGTAAAGACTGTAGATGTCACCATATCTTTCCTTTCCAAAAAATTTCCTCAGACACTTCAGGACTAGCTAGTTAAGTACGACAACAACGAGTAATGGCTAAACGAATATAGTTTGCTTACAAACGTCAAAGATGTGATCAGGCCAACGAAATTGCAACCTATTAGATCAGCAAGAGATTTTTTTCATTTGCTGTATCCACATACATAAGTGTCACACTGTTTTCAGACAGTTTTGTAGCACATGGTGCTTCTGTCGTTTCTCATCTTTCACAGACAAGGTTTCACAATCACATTCAATCTACGATGCAGACACGACAACAAGCCATAATTTTTGTCCCACTAATCACCATTATAATTAGTTCATAACTCATTCCTTCTGCAAATCATACACTAACTATGAAACGCCAACTTGAAAAAGAAAAGAAAAAAAGTAAAATGGCTAAGCGGGAAATGAGGTATAAAATAAAAGCTACATGTACAAATAAATCAAATATTCGACCAGAGGCTACTTGAATAGTACCTGTTTTCCGCAGGGAATGGAAAAACTAGGTGATATCACTCGCACTCGTACTCCTTATCACATACATCCTAAGGGGGAAAAAAATGTTATCCTGAAAATGCAAAGTGCAGGATCCGCTTATCACATCAGTTCCTTTTTGTGTAGCAACTTTATCATGAGTGCAAAAGTTCAACATATTTACAACCATTAAGAATGATTACTACAAGTTAGTACCAGGAACCAGCTGCCTGAGATGAAGAGGGAAAGTTTATTCAGTAACCAAACAAACATAGGAACACAAGAAATCCAACAAGTAAGAACATAAGCTTCAGATTGTTATCTGCCTGTCCTTGGGCTGGCCGTGCAGCATTATGAACATTCGCCCCACGATATGCAGGAGGATATCCAAATGGGTAATTAGATGTTGTACCAAATGCAGTTGGACTCTGAAATCCATGAAACTGAAAACTGAACAACGATGGAAACAACCCACCAAAACCAGCAGACATTGTAAAGTTACCAAAACTAGCAGTTGCTCCTGGAAAAAATCCTCCCACATGACCAAAACCGAGATTAGGAAAAGCATTTGATACTGGCGGAGGAGCCGTTTCAGGTCTTTGCCCTGCTGGCCTGCTAGGAATTTCAACCCCAGGGATCGGTTTCGATCTTGGATCAGTTGAAGTCCTCCCTCTGCCATACAAAGGGACTAACTTCTCCTCTTGTATAAGGGCCTTACAAACAGGACATTCATGGGATTGTGAGTGAATCCGTAGCCATCTATAGAGACATGGCCAACAATAGAGGTGACCACAAAGTGTCACAATAGGGTCTTGTGCCAAGTCAAAGCAGATGTTACATTCAAAATCACCAGCATCATTGCTGCTATTTCCTGAGGAAGAAGAACTCTCATATGCCCTGGTAGTTGAGTTCTCCATTTCACCCGATATTTCTTATTGACACACAGTTATGCACTTCGCCTGTCGATCAGGAGGATCCCAGGATTAGTTACAACATCCCTCGCGCAACATAAAAATTTGATAGGATAAAAAGATAGAGTCGAAAGGCACTACAAATGAGATTAGCAAAATCCAGATAAACAGGATGAACGGCAGATCAGCATAAAAAAGCAGAAACCTTAAACATGATATCCGCCATAATACAATTAAAAATGAGAACTTTTTTCTTTTGCTTGAGCATATGATACAATTAAAATGAAAAATAAAATAAAATGATATGTTACAACTATAAAATCACTAACTCCAATTCATATATTCAGCCTGGAAATTTGCTGAAGGAAAAACACTCACAAAATAGTCAAGAGAATAAGAAAGAATCGAAATTGATCCATACATTTTTCAAAAACGAAAAAAACGCAAGGTAAATCATGGATCAACCAAGCTAGAAAGGAAGAATTTTACCTATATTTCATTATTTAAGTCATTGAAAAAATCTCTAAGATTGAAGTGACTTTTAAAGGGAAATTTTCCTAAATCGAATATCCAACTATTTACTATAAACTTGAAATTGAATTAACAATAGCTTTTTGGACGGGAAATTAGGCGCACAACAAGAAAACCTAAATGATAATCGTGCCCCTTGTACAATGATGTAAAGCTGAATTATCTATAACCATAATTCAAACTAATAAATTGTGAAATAGAAATGTTCCAATACAGATAAAGGAAAGAGCTATAGCTTGCGATTGCCTTAAATTGAGATCAGATCACATAAGATGCAAATTAAAAAATTAAGATTTACATAAAATTCAAAGAACTGACGCAAAATAGTTGGAGAATGATTAATAGAAAAGGATTGTAAAACTTACCGAATTGTAAAAACGAGAATGGTGGTGGCTTCAAACTGGAATCATTCTCCTGATATTTGGTAGTAATAATAATATGTATAAAAGCATTGACCCGATATAGAAGATTCTAGGGCTTTCTACATGCTTTGAAATCAAACGTGTTTCGCGGATTCAAAATCTATTAAGTCGAAAAAATTTAGGACACTGTCAATAGGAATCTTGTATGGGCTTCACTCCTAACTTCAGCTCAGCCCTTCCTTCCGTTTGGGCTCCTTAATTTTCTCAAAGTCCAGTTAAAACCCAACAACTGTTTGGGTTAGGGATTTTTTCGGGGCTTTTGCATCCGTACTCACTTTTTGTGTCACGTTTTAACTTATACCCGCTTTGTAAAAAAAATTACACCCGTACCCGTTTTTGCGCATAACTTCAGCATGCGGGGCTGAAGTAGCAAAGGCAATCACGCAAAACTTCAGCATTCTAGTAGACGGGCCTGAAGTAGCTTGCATACTTTAGCTCTAGAGCTAAAGTTCCCAAGTTATAAAGACAACAACTTCAGCATACGGGGCTGAAGTTCCCGAATTATAAAGACAAAAACTTCAGTATACGGGACTGAAATTCCCCCAGTTACACTGGGGAACTTCAGCTATAGAGCTGAAGTTTTGTCTTTGTAACTAGGGAACTTCAGCATACGGGGCTGAAGTTCCCGAATTATAAAGACAAAAACTTCAGTATACGGGACTGAAATTCCCCCAGTTACACTGGGGAACTTCAGCTATAGAGCTGAAGTTCTCTAGAGTTGAAGTTTTTTTCTTTATAATTGGGGAACTTCAGCCCCGTATGTTGAAGTTGTTGTCTTTATAACTTGGGAACTTCAGCTCTAGAGCTGAAGTTTTGTCTTTGTAATTGGGGAACTTCAGCCCCGTATGCTGAAGTTTTGTCTTTATAACTGGCGAACTTCAGCTTAACTGGTGAAATTCATCTCAGCGAGGGAAAGAGAGCTGAAGTTATTTAGAAAGTGGGTGCAAGTTAAAAGTTTTTAAAAAAGCGAGTATAGGTTAAATGGGGGCGACCAAATAGGGTGCCCCGCGTAATTTTTATGATTTTTTCGTTCATATATATTATTTGAAACTTTATTATTGAAAATGTTCACGTTTAATTATTTACCCGACCTAAATAAATTTTATCTACAAAATCTATATATTTGTTTAAACTAGAATCCTTTCTGCAGTAGTCTTCCTTATTTAGACGCGGGATTTTGGGATCGCATTTATTTCTTCATAGATTTTACTGACGCAATTATCGCACCTTAATCAAGCCAATGTATTTGTAGAATCCTGTTATTACGCCGATTTTCTCTGATTATCATCGCACCATAATCAAGTTCTATTCTCTGGTTTTCTCTGTTTCATCTGATTTTTCATAAACGAAGGTTTTGAAAAAAAAATTGCAAACAATTAGTTACAATTATACTGAATCTCGCGACATAATGTCAAAATCAGTGATTATGTTTCAGCTAAATGGTCACTGGGATAGCGTTGGGATATACAAAGATTTTAATGTTGATGGAATTATAGTCAATGAAGATTCAAATTATAGAGAACAGAGTAAGAGGCTCCAAGAAAGCAAGTTATATCATAGATACGAAAGTTTTCCTACAAAATGGTTGGCTATTGCCAAGCTAAACTAACAGTTAATTTGCTTACAGTCGCAAAAGTTTTCCTACAAGGGGCTGGCTTCTTACAACCCATAAAGGACGGCTTGCCAAGCTGCACAACTCAGAAAACTTTTGTACTATAACCAACATTAACTGTTATAACTCATAAAACATTCGTACTACAACAAACTAACTTTCTTATAGTGTTCTTACTCTATTTTCATACATGGACCGACCTTTCCATCCATTCGAAAGAAAGAACAAGAAGGAAATTTAGAAGGAACTCATATGTAGTATATCACAAAGATTTAGAAAGGTTACCAGATGATCTTATAACTACTGCAAGACCTCCTTTATATAGGACTAGGAGGTCATTACAAGACAAATTTACATTAAAATAAACATATATTACATGGCAAATCTATCTACAAATGGGCCCCTTTTTACATGTGAAGAACCTTTAGGCAAAACCACTAAAAGCTGCTGAAAACATGTGAAACGGGTGAAATACACATGGTTTAGCATGTGAAAGTTTGTGGGAACATGTGAAAGCATGTGAAAATAGTGTGCTGCATGTGACAGGGCATGTGGAGGCATGTGGAAGCATGTTAAAGTGGGACCCAGATGGTTTGGAAGAATGTGGAATTTTGTCTTGGTATGGGTAGATGATTTTTTATGGTTTTTTGGTAGGTAATGTGGGATTATGGTGAGATTAACAAGGATGATTATCTTCTATTGATTTTCTCGGTTTGTCTTCTAGGCATCTTTTCAGAGATCTTGTGTAGTAATGCCTGGAACTCGACGGTTCTTCTTCTCTATGTTCCTTCCCTTTTGGATTGAGGGATGTGATCCACAACCTTAATCTGGAGATGTCATGAGTGCTTTTCCCGGATGATTTCATACGGAGTTTGATATTCCTTTGCTGCTTCTCGGACTTTTTCCCAGTGAGGATGAGTGCTGGTATAATTACAGCTTGCCCAATCTTTTGGCCATATTTCTCTCGGGATGCACCTATTTTGCCGGAAGATAGTTCTTTGTGCTTCACTATATTCTTCTTCCATGGATAAAATGGATACGGTAAATTTCCACTAAAATGACGACTCTGCTTGTGCCTGGACTTTTGCGTTAATAATCTTCGCTGGCCTATGAAACATGAATACCTTTGCGTTGTAGGAATCGTTGAAACATTTTATCCAATATCTCCTAGGCTTGAACCATAGTAAACATACTTTAAGAGCTATTCAAAATCTTTGAAGACGTTGCACTTGAATTCCATGAAAATTTAGTACTGATGGCATAGGTACCAGAAAAACCATAATAATTCTTGTGGAAAATCCTTGGCTTGTGCTATGAATATATGGCAGAATGGATATTATGGATTGACCCCATAAGGCTTGAGAATGGACCCTCCATGTTGTCTGAAAACTTGGAGCTCATAATAAGTTCTTCTTTCCGTAATAATTGACGGATCAAAGGGATCCATGAGGCTGAATAACTCCGGTGGATGATCCATTAGCTTCAATGAACTTGTTCCTGGTATATTGGAAAGCATGAAGATGGGGCTAATTAGCTTTTGCTTCGACTTTAGTTTTCCTGCGGTAAATCTCTTTGAGAATTCTTCCGACCGAGACAGAAAATCTGCAAGAATATTATCTTTTCCTTTCAGTTGCTTGACTTAAAACTTGTATAGAGAGAACCATTGGGCCCATCTGAGAATCTGAGGATTAGGAATAATCTTCGCATTTATCTGGATCATCTTTTGGAAGGCCTTCATATCCATTTCTATCAGAAATTCTATGTGAATCATGGAAAAATTGAATTTCTTGATTCCATTTTTTACTACAAGAATTTCCTTGAAGGCGGAGTGGTAATGTTGCTCAGCATCCTTGAAATTTATGCTAGCATATCCGCATATATTTATCTGGCCATCTTTTTCTTCAAATAGAACGACACTCCAGTATTCGTTGCTGGCATCAGTTTGCAGTTTCTTCTTACCGTCAGAAGGGATGTAGAGGGACTTGAGATTTTTAGAAATCTTCTTTATTTCGCTGACTACTTCATCTTGTTTCTTTCCCCATGATGGAGCATTGTCTTGAGCATTTCTGTGAGCGGAGAAATGTATGNAGCAGTTCTTGACATATATGTGGCCCTGGACTGTATGCACCTTGGATAAAATGCATTCCAAGAAAATCAATCTCCTTCTGTGCAAGAACCATCTTTTTTGCTGAAAGCATGATTCCGTATTGTGTTATTAATGCCTCAAACTGACGAAGCAAGTTGACATGTTCCTCCAATGTATCACTAAATAGCAGGATGTCATCAATGTAAACCAAAGAGGTATGGAGGATGGGCTGGAATATTTTTATCATGGCTTTTTGGAACAAGGAGGGTGCAGTCTTTAATCCGAAGGGCATGACCTTCCATTGGAAGTGATGATCGGGGATGCAAAAACCAGTTTTGGGTCTTTCTTCAGGGTGAATTCCCAATTGCCAAAATCCAGATTTTAAATCAAACTTGGAAAAATATTTGGCCTTGGCTAAGTGGGAGAAAAGAGTGAGTTTATTTGGGATAGGGAATTTATCATCTTGGAGGAAATGGTTAAGTGGCTGGTAATTAATGACTAACTTGAGTTTTCCTCTTGTCTGCTCAACTCTTTTGTTGACATAAAATGCTTCGCATGCCCATTGTGAATCCGATGTCTCTATTAGATCAAATTCCAAAAGTTCTTCGCATTATTTCTTTGCAAGCTGAAGATGATCTGGATTCATGCCTGAATGACTTGCTTTATTGGATTGATGTTTTTATTCATCTTGAAAGGGATATTGATAAAAAAACTCTCCGTTTTTCCATAACAGGCTTTTCTCTTTCTTCATTAAATCCTTGTGGATTCAGCACATGAGTTTTCAATGAGATTTTGCTCAATCTCCTTGATTTGTTCGTCGTTGGTGATTTGGAATAGCCTTGGAATCTCAGAATAAGGTTTGAACTGCTTCTTAAAAGCTATCCTGTTAGCCTTGATATGGAGTTGATCTCTAAGTTGTCTGTAAATGTCGAATCCAACAATAAGATCTTTTCCTGGTACATCCGACCCTATCATCTTGGTTCTGTACTTCAATCCTGGAAAGAACTCAATTGTGACCGGATGCGTTGTGATGACGGTGGTTGTCAAGATTCCATTCGATGCAGTATTAAAATCCTTAAAGTGCGGCACCCATTGATCTTCAGGGAGAACTGCAGGATTTATGAGTGAAGAAGCAAATCCAGTGTCGATGAAAGCAATAACTCGAGTTGGTTTATCCCATTTGGATGAATAGACTTTGAGTTCTACTTGAGGAATGACTACGAGAGCATTGATCTCCTCTACACCAGGTTCATCATCCACTGAGAATATGGATTCAAGGTCCTCCTCTTTTCCGAGATGAATGCCAGTGTAATCTTCAATCTCTTCAAGGATTTTTCTAGATCTTCTCGATTGGGGACAATTTTTTGCGAAATGTCCAATCTTGTGGCAAATAAAACATCTATTCTTCTTGTGAAAATTTCCTGGCCTTCTACGTCTGAAATATTTTGTGCGTCTCTTGGACCTTGGTTTTCCATCTGGAATTCTTGGCAATTTTAACCTTCTGAATTCTTTATGTCGCCTAGACATGTGGCAGGAACATCCTGATCTAGTGATTAGATCGGATCTGCGACATGCTTTGTCAACCGCTGGATTGTGCTAGATAATTTGTTTTAGGGCTGAGCGCTTTGTACAAATGTCCTCCAATGCTAAGAAAATAGCTTGCCTGATGTAGCCAACTTGTGGGATTGTTATTGATTGAAACTTTTCTTCAATGATGGTCATGGTTCGGCTTTCCAACATCTTTGGAAGGGAAGAGACAAAGGCTTGCTTTAGGTTGATGGCTCCACCGATTTCAAAGTATATCTTTGCCATTTTTTGAAAATTCTTGTCAATGTCATTTCTGTCGAGTGACACACACTTCATCTCGATGAGTTGTCTTCACATTTTCTCCTGTCTTTGGCTAGTATCTCCGCATAAAACTTCATGTAGGATTCTAATGTTGAAGGCAAAATCCTGGGATGTAAGAAATTTTTTTTTTTGAATCCCAAGTGAATTCCACCAATCTCTGAAAATTCCTGAGAACCGTGAAGTTAGTTCTGACAGGATGATATACTTTTCTCGTTCCACCAAATTTTTGGTCACCATCCAAGTATAGAAGTCTTGGATCCTTTGAGGCCATTTTGAAACCTTGACGTCATCTAAGGTGAAAGTGTGGAAGCCAGTTCCAACTGGTTTTGACGCCATGGGTTCATGTCTTCTTTCTGGGATTGGTTCATCCGTCATGCCTTCTTGATCCTCCTCTACTTCAGATATTTCTGGGTCTCTTGGCTGGCTCACAAATATTGGGGAATCGTCTTCGTCAGAGAGTTTGTTGTGGATTCATTGATGGATTGAGGGCTATCTTCCATTGTATCATCGTCTGATGAATTTAGAGATTCTGACCATGTGGTATCTTCTTCTGACAAGTTTCGTGGCTGGGAGACAGAGAAGTCTGGAGTTTTCTTATCAGAAATCATCAGACTTTCTGGGTTGGACCCTTTTGAACTTTCTCCTTGGTCTCGCCTTTTCTTGGTTTGTTTATTGGCTGCAAGAGCGTCTTTCCTTTCCCAAACCACTTTTGCAATATCGAATTCAGGTTCTTCTTTTAAAGGTTGGGTGAAAGAGATAGGATTCTGTGAGGTGGTAGGAAAGGTAGAAAATGTGTTGTCCAGTTTTGGTGGGGAATATGCTTGTGTTGACATGGGGAAGAAGGTAGGTTTTGAAGGGAAAAATGGGGGGTTTTGTGACTCAAAGCGGTCATTTCTCAAAAGTTGGATTTTTTCCTTGATTGAAATTGTTTCCTTTTGTTGTTGTTGGAAGAACTGGAAAAGTGAAGTTCCTGGCGGACAAATTTCATAATGTAAATTTGCCAATCTTAGCTCCAAGGTTTTGATTAGTCCTGCATGCTGAGATGATGTCTGCTCCACCTTTTTCTCAATTGTTTCCACTTTGATCATTAACTTGTTTTGTGTGTGGGCCACGTTTCTTATGGTGTTGCCAATATTATTGAGCACTTTGTTTTGGCAGATGTAATTTTCTGATTGCCAGTTCATTGTTGCCTCGATGTCACTTGTTGGGGGGTTTTTCTCCAGAAGGTAGTACTATGTTTTTCTTGGGGATTTTTGGAGCATGGAGTATACCTTATTTTTCAAAAGGTTGGAGTGGAGGAAAATCTTGGGTATGGCTGGAACTTGAAGGGCTCAACAAGAATATTTGTGGGAGTGTGGAATTTTGGGTTGATGGAGTTTTAGGTTCAGGTGGCTTTTTGGATTCTGGGTTACGAGCTGATGGCGGTTTTAGTTTTGGGGTGGTTTCCCAACTTGGAGTGAATTTTTTTGGTAATTTTGGCCATTCTTGGGGTTTGTAACTGACAAAAAATTCATATTTACCTGGACGACTTAATGAGCCAATTGAAGGGTCTTTATTTTCATATCTGGCTCGAAATTGCTTTTTTGTAATTTTCCCTTTTTTCTTAGATTTTGGTTTAGCCTTGTTGAGGCCAAATTTTTCCCAATGACGCAGGTGGTGTTCATCATATTCTCCACTTGGATCTTCAAAACATTCTTGGTAGTCGCAACCGAGATCCCAAGGGCAGTGTCCCGTAAAGGGGCATTTGAACCACCAAACTCTTTTGCCGTCTTTGTTAAAATGTTTACACCAGTCATGTTCTTCCATGATAGTTTGTATATTCCTGAAAGGTTCTCTTTCTGGGTCAGGGTCAGGGTTTGTGTCTTTGGGTTGGATAATTTGGCAAGAAAAGATGGTTTTATTGGGTTTTTTGATATGAGACTGGTCAAAGCTTATGGAAACTGTTTTGTCATTTCTTTTGGTAAAAGTTGGTTCACCAAATTGTAGAGGTTCTTCTGGTTCCCTTAACTTTTCATAATTTGTGATCCAGGAATCAGGAAGAATTTTGACAAGCTCATCTCTGGAAATTTATCTGGGTATTTGGGTGAACATAGTGTTTCCTTTGGTAGCATCAATATTCAAGAGTAAATCATTTTATCCTCCGGGAAGGCATAGATCCATGGCATGATTTTGGACCCGCCACGCCATTTGGTGATGAAGAGTGGCTTGGATAAAATCTTTGGCTTGTGGGGCACCTTGAATTTGGACTTGGATTTTTAGTGCTTCGGTTAAGTATGGGTCAAAAAGGGACATGTTAAAATTTGGATTGATAGTTATAAACATTGTCCTTGCATTCAAGGTAACTTCTGCAGTACCCAAATTTGCATGTTGATATTCCAAGTATCTTGTATCTAGAAGAGAAAGTCGGACAACAACAGGTTGACCTTTTCTTCAATGATAAGTGAGAGTAATTCTGATAGCACCAAAATGGATATGGGTGAAACCGTGATCTCTCCATTGTCTGGGAAAATCATCTGGAATTTGGAGGGTAATAAATTGTTCCTCTTGAGTAGCAAGAATAGGATGCTAGTCAAGTTTTGAGGCAGCAACATATTCTTTGACTCCTTTTGGTTTGTGATGGACTAAGGAACCTCCACAAAAATCATCGAAATCAATACACTATCAACGAACGTTGTCATTTAATGGAAATTTGGAACGATATGGGAGTTCTAATATTCATGGAGACGAAAAAGGAAAACAAAAACTTAGGAATGTATCCACTGTGTATAACAGTGTTGATTTCGATTTGGAATACAGTATCTCTAATTCGAGCACAATTGCAGGTTTGCTCTATTTTTTCAGTGCTGATATTTTATAAATTTCACGTGTTCTACAATTTTAGTACAACTTATCTACAATAATACTACATAAAAAATGTAGTTCAACTGTTATGTCTATTCAAGTATTCAATTTAACGTGTTCTACAATTTTACTACAACCTATCTACAATAATACTACACAACAAATGTAGTTCAACTATTATGTCTCTTTAAGTATTCTATCAAATACTGAACACATAAATATATAGAGATATGAAATGTATATAGTTTTAATTGAGTGCAGGTTCATCTAATTATCGTATGTCTAACGTGATATAATTGTCAAGAAATTGTAACACAATTGGAGAAGTATCAGGAACAATGAAGTTGATTGATAGGCCAACATCTCCGTTAATTGTGGAATACAAAAGTATCATCATAATAGAACATAAGCCAAATATTATTGAAGTAGGCCAAGTTTACCAAGGCAAGCAACAATTGTTAGTGCAATAAAGCACTATTATGTCATGAATAAGTTTCAATTTATGGTGAAAAGTTCTAGCGCAAGAAGGTAGGAATATTTCATTTGTCAAATTCATATTTTTGTATAATTTGTAATTTTTTATATATAAATTGTATATAAATTATTTAATATGAGATTTCTGTGCTTAAACAACCTCGTATTTTGTAGCTACATTTTTCATAACATTTTTTGAATTGTTTTTATTCTGTAGCTACTGCCTCGTATGTGTTGGGGATAATTGTACATGGCACTTCAAATCCACCAGCATAAACGAATCATCATTGTTCAAGGTTCGAAAATTCAACAGGTTGCACACATGCTTTTTGATGGACAACACATACATACAATGCATACCTACTGCCATGGTAGTTTGCAGCATGGTTATGTCAAAGTATGTGGTTCCTAAGACAATATACACACCAAAAGACATACAAACTGATATGTTGTCGGATCATGGTGTGAACTTAACATACATGCAAGCTTGGAGAGCAAAGGAAAAGGCTTTGAAATTTTTGAGAGGTCATCTTGTTGATTCCTACAGTTGCTTGCCGAGTTATTTGTATATTCTGGAGAAGACTTGTAACGACCCGGTAGGTCGTTTAGAGAGTTAAAGCCCTGATCCCCTAATAACTGCCTTCCACATGTCTATTTCTGCTTTTGGGACTTGTCGGAGCGTTGAGTGGTGAAATTCGAAGAGTTTTTGGACACATAGTCCTTATATGTGAGTTTAAGCTTTAAAAATTGGATCGTAGTGGAACTGTGGGAAGACGGGTACGGGACATGATTTCTGTCGACTTTGTTAGCTCCATTGGGTGATTTCAAAGTTAAGAGCATGTCCAGAATATGCTTTCGAGGTCTGTAGTAGATTTATGCTTGAATTGGCGAAAGTTAGAATTTCGGCGATTTCGGCCGATAGGTGAAATTTTGATATCGGGATCGGAATGGGATTCCGAGAGTGGCGGTAGGTTTGTTATATCATTTGTGACATGTGTGTAAAATTTGAGGTCAATCGGACTAGTTTTGATGTGTTTCGGCATCGGTTGTAGATTTTTGAAATTTCATAAGTTCTTAGGCTTGAATCCATGTATAATTGGTGATTTTGGTGTTATGTGATGTGTTTTGGAGGCTCGACTAAGTTTGGATAAGGTATTAGGACTGGTTGGTAAGTTTGGTTGAGGTCCCGGGGGCCTCGGGGATGTTTCGGATGCTCAACAGGTGATTTTTCGAACTTGGTAACAGCTGAACCATTGTTGGTTCTGGTGTCTCGCACCTGCGATGGAATTTGCACAGGTGCGGACACGTAGGTGCGGAAGAGGGGCTCGCTGGTGCGGGCTTGGTCAAGTCAACCAGTTCTCGCAGGCGCGGAGCCGCAGATGCGGCCCATTGACCGCAGGTGCGACCCCACGCCTTTTAGTGGGTTCTCGCACATGCGATGGATTTTACGTAGGTATGACATCGCAAGTGCAGTCCAAGAGGCGTAGGTGCGGAATGCTGGGCAGTTTATATCAAGTTCAAGGGCTTGAATTTCACATCTTCTAAAAATAATTTGGAGCTCAGGTGTAGGCGATTTGGAGTGGGTTTTGAGGAAAAGCTTCATAGGTAACAATTCCTAACCTTATTTCCTTTGTATATCATTAATCTATGGAAATTTCTTCCATGCAATCAAGGAATTTAGGTGAAAAATCATGAAAATGGGAAGAAGTTTCCCCAGTTAAAAATCCTAGAATTCTATAGGATTTTGACATCGATTTTCGATGATTCTTGTTCGAGTGAGTTCATGAGTGAATGGGTGTTCTAATTTGTAACTTTCACTTGATTCCAAGACGTGGTCCCGAGGGACTTTTTGGGAGATTTTCCTAATTTCGCGTATTAGCCTCGAACTTATTAGCTATTTTGATTCCTTAAAGTGATTTTACATTATGCAATCGAATTGAATAGATATGGGCCATTCGGAGTCGGATACTCATGGCAAGAGCGTGGTTTTGAGTTGAGTAGCGCAATCAAGGTAAGTGACTTGCCTAACTCTGTGTTGGGGACTTCCCCTTAGGCTATTTTAAACTGTTTTATGTTGTTTGGGCGCCGCGTACGTGTGGTGACGAGTACATACATAGGCCATTGTTGGTAAGACTCCATTTTCCCCTCCACGGCTTAAATCATTTCATTCCTATTTCACTGTCTCATGTATTTACTATGTAGTTTAGATTAGGAAATAGCATGCCTACCTGTTTTACTTGAACTTTCCCTAATTATTATTATGCGTACCATGTTTAGGTAGTTTTATCCATATTTTTGCCTATGATCTTTCCTGAACTATTTTAAATAAAAATTGTATTTGGTATTTGTACTGCATAGCATATTTAAATTGGGACTACAGATGAGATTCCGGGAGCTTTCCCCCAGTACTGCATTGCATATTTAAATTGGGACTACGGACGAGATTCCGGGAGCTTTCCCCCTGTACTGCATAGCATATTTAAATTGGGACTACGAACGAGATTCCGGGAGCTTTCCCCATGTACTGCATTACATATTTAAATTGGGACTACGGACGAGATTCCGAGAGCTTTCCCCCAGTACAGCATTGCATACTTGTTACTGTGATATATGCTGTGCTGAGCCGAGGGCTCCCTGTTATTATTTTCTTTTAGCTCATTGTTCGTACTGATTTGCCTTAGCTTGTTATATCTCTCTGTTCAAATTTTAAACTGTTTTACTATAAAAAATCCAGTAGAGCCTTCACCTGACCTCGTCACTACTCGACTGGGGTTAGGCTTGGCACTTACTGGTTACCAATTTGTGGTGTACTAATGCCCTTTCCTGCACGTGTTTTTTGTGTGCAGATCCAGGTACTAGCGCTCAGTTTCGCAGCTAGGGGTCCGAGCAACAACTTCTAGGAGACCGAAAGGTAATTCTGCCGCGTCCCTAGAGTCCTTCGAGTCACCTTCCACTCCAGAATTAGATAGATTTTTCATGTAAATACCCTTACGGTGTATAGAGCTATTTTTGAGACAGAGTTTGTGACTAAAGTGATATTTCAGGGTTTGGGAAAGTTGTATTTTGTATGTGTGGCGATGTTTCATTGTAGACTCACTTATTTCGTCTTTATTTTATTGCTTCTATTTAATATGTGTTTCCGCAATTAGGCTTACCTAGTCGTAGAGACTAGGTGCCGTCACGATACTTTCTGAGGGTAAATCGGTTCGTGACAAGACTTATCCGGGATCGGTAGTGAAATTGTAGAAGACTGAAGATGACTGTTTATTGTACGCATTTGTTGCACTTAGTACGTCCGTCAAGGGTTGGGAGTATTGTATGCCAGTTGTACTAGTTGATGGCACCTTCTTGAAGTCGGGATATAGGAGAATAATGTTAACACCTAGCACAATGGATGCAACGGGTATTGTAGATTAATTGTATAAATATTGTTACAAAATTGTTTTTCAGTATGCATTTTTTATATTCTCAAGGTTTACTACAGAAATTGAATTTCGTTTTCGCCCATGTGTGATAGGTAACATATTACCACTAGCATACGCTGTTGTTGATTCAGAAAATGATGCATCATGGAGGTGGTTTTTTGAGCAATTCAAACATGCATATGGTGAAAAACCAAATATGTGTGTTGTTTCGGACCGTAATGAGAGTATATTGAAGGCAACATCTACTATTTATACCGACATGCCATATTATGCAAGCATGTGGCATATTTTGAAAAATGTAGGGTCAAATTTCAAGAAGGGTCATCTAAAGTTAAGTGAATTGTACTTTGCCACGACACGATCATAGACACTGATGAATTTAATGAAAGAATGTCAAATATTGAAGAGATCGATACGTGTGTTAAAGCATACCTATATGATATTGAATATCACAGATTGTCTCGGGTACATTCTACGGTGAACAAAACGTGGACGATGACATCAAACATTGCAAAGTCATTGAATGCAGTAACAAAATATGCAAGAAAGTTTCCTGTAGTAGAACTATTAAAGTACACATCGAATCTTCTTGAACATTAGACTAATGAAAATTTATTGAATGCAAAAGGTACGTTCACATACCATGGGAAAAAATACAACAAAGAGTTGGAGGACAACAGGACATTATCGTAGAAGATGATAGTAAGTTATAGCTAGTAATATCAGATTATTGATTCCATCAAACTAAATAATACTGTTAATTTTAGAAAAGTTATTGTATAATTGTAATTATTTTGTTTTTGCATTTGTTGTTGACAACTTGTTGTGTGTTTGTAATGAAATTTTAGGTGAGCTCTTCCACAAATCACATCCATACCGTGATAGATGGTGTGAAGTGCTTCATTGTTTGCCTTCAAAACAAGAGATGTAGTTGTGGACAATTTCAGCTTGATGAACTTTCTTGCGCACATGTTTTGGATGCTTTGAAGCACGGGAATGAGTTATAATGCCACCTACTGGGAAAAGACAGCCAGAGAGACCACCAAAACAATGAAACAAATCATATGATGAAGTAAATACAAAGAAGTACAAGGTTTCATGTGGCAACTTCGGACTAGAAGGGCATAACAAAAGATCTTGTAGGAATGCTTCCAAAAGAAAATAAAAATTGATCCAGTTTTTTCCTGAGTACCGTTGATGATGATCTGTCCTTTAAGACATGTGAAGTTGTATTGTTCTGTTCTGGACAATTATAATTTAGGTGTAATTTTGTTGCTAATTTGAATAAATATTGTCTCTTATAATGAAATATTTTCAACTCTTAATGCAATTGGTTTGTAGTTGTTTTGTTCAAATACTGAGTTTATTTATTACTTTTCAACCTTTCCTAACAACACAGCTTCAAAATTGAATGGATTATGTAATTTTTTATAATAGTTATAGACATAATTTTAGTTAAACTATAAAAAAGTTATATAGTAACAATATCGAGATCAAGTACTAACAACTTTCAACTAAAAAACCCACAAATATTTTCTATTCTAAGTAGTAGAATTATGGATAAAATAAAAAAATAAAAGGTAACACAACTGTAGCACAAATCTACTACAAATAAATAGCAGTTGACTTGTTCTTAGTTAACAATTTTTCTACAACTTTACCACAGACCAGCTACAACTAAACAATTTAACTGCAATTTTTCTCTTGAAAAGGGCAACCAATTCTTCTTTTTTCAGACTTGTGTTCTCTTGTTCACAGCTGGTGCGCCTTTTCTTCTTGCTAATCTGCCAATCACCTCACTTTCACTAATTGCACCAAGCTCTTGCTTTTTCCTAGCATAATCCCAAAGTAGCGCTCCATAGCGTCTATTGTGTTGATCAATATCAGAAATGTCTTCCTTTAAAATCGCTAGCTCTCTAATGCTGACATTTTCTGCAAATGCCGCCACATATACACCACAGTCACTGAAAAAAAAAGAAGATAGGGGAAACGATTTAGCATTTAGTGTAAAATACAATCTGTTAAATAGATAGAAGGAAAAATAGTTTTTTCATACAGCGATTCCTCTTTTTGCTGGGGTATCTCACCGACCAACCATTGAATGTCAAGAGGGTCAGTAACACCTTTTTCAGTTTATGCCTTTGTGTTCTTGTAGTTGATGTCTAGACGCTTGCCATAGAAGCCGGTTAGTGACAAGCAGAGGGGGATTGTAACAACAAACTTGTTGACAACATATTCAACAAGGTTGTGATTTCGTGAAGAGACCATATAATCATAAACATACAGAACCTTGTTGATAATGTCAAACACAATCGATAACCAATGAAATTTCTCCACAATATTTATGGGTATAATCACAAAATCAACGTTATCCCATGCAACTTTTGCAAGTAACATGTACCCCAATATGTATTCTGATACAACGTTCAGTGGTTTGACAAAAACAAGCCTCTTATCGGCAGGAGCATTGACATACCTCTGATAAATTTATTCAATTCTAGTCTTGAACATACAATCAGTGGTTGTAAACCGTATTTTGTTTTGAGCACCATACTTTCCTCTCTTACTCAAATAATATAAAATAACATCAATGTGCTGCAAAAAACAAATTTCATTATTTCCCAATATTTCATACAATTTAACTACAATTTTAAAAAAAAGACCTACAAAATTCTAAAATAATAGAATATACAACTAATCATTAAATTCTGCCAGGGTATGGGTGTACCGTGTCATTGTTGAAAAAGGACTTGTCCGGGATGTGTCAAAGTATAAAAATACTCCTTTTATCAACTTTTTCCACTCAAAGATCATACCATGGCTTGAGCTGGTTATCATTTAAACAATAAGACGCCTTCCTCCTATTTAAACACATAGCAAATATACTTATTATGTAGTTTCAACTGGAAATCCGAAAATTTTATGCACTCGACAATATGAAAAAAATTATATAATCTAACCTCTTTAAAACCGTGTCGATACCAAAGTATAACCACTTATTGATGTAGTCGGCTGGTTCACTTTCAAAATTTAAAATAAAATAACAACATTGTATGTTGTATCAATTCTTTTTGAAAAATTGAAACTTATATAAAACATGTTCTTTTTCTACAATTATATTGTAACATATTATACCACTGAAATCTTCACAACAATCATCTCCTTGTTGTATAACGTTTGTTTGTTAAATGGGAGATTGCATTTTCGTAGTCTCCTTCTCCTAATTTAAATGCTCTCCTTGTATGCCAACTTTAGCATCCTGTTTTGGAGAGTCCACATGCATAGTTTCTTACTATGTTACAATAAATGTGTACAACTTAATAAGATTATAGATAATTTATAGTAAACAAAAATAACACTGTACATAAATCGTAGTTTAACTGTAGTAAATTTTTTGAAATGTTGTATTGTAGCTAAGATGCAACATGTTGATAAAATATACTAAATCATACATATGGTTTCTTCATGCCCCTTGAAATCGGGAAGATAAGTCAACATCTACAGGAACATTCTCCTCATTTTTAATGTCATTCATGTGTCATGTATCTAAAAAAATCATTGAAAATATAATGTAGATTATTTGTTGGTAATTAGGCTATATGAAGATATATTGTCAATATAATGTAGATACATGTTTACTACTGTTGGTCAATACTGGTTTAGCACTACTTCCCGGATTGTGTTGATTATTCTTTTCTTTGTAATGCTCATCATTTTTCGTAGAACTGCTAGTAAGCATAATTTGTTAGTCTATATACTTTATGGATATATTTCGAATGAAACCTTAACATCAATGTTATTATCCTTTTGACTGTTTATTTCCTGTAAAACAGCCTTGATGGAATTATTGAGTAGTAGTCGAATGCTACCTAGTTCTTCAAGAACCTAAAGAACAAAAAATTATTATAATTTAGGTATTACCTTTTTCTTGAAGGTTCCAAGGTCTGAATCCACCTACATATTAAAATAGAAAGAGTTAACGGAATAATTTGCGTAACATAAATTAAAGAAACCATCTAGGATTATGTATAGATGTTACCTTATCAACATCTTTTCTTAATCTTTTGATTTGTTTCACAATATCTTTCTTGTCATCTATTCCCATTGCCTGCTTATGTCCAGATGGAGATGGAGCATCTGTCGGATGCTCGACCTTTGTTTCAGCTTCTTCAAGGATGTATTCAACTTTGTCTGACAAATTCAATCTTGAAAGCTCTTATGGGGCTTCAAGTATGTTGGTGAACTGAGTGAAAAATAATGTGAGGGACCTAGTCATAATATGTATAAAATGTGTAGATAATTTGTATTAAATTGTCTGCCCATAAGTGAAAATATTTACCTTGATCCATGATGGTTTGATCATTCTATCTTCCAATATAGATAACCATATCTTGTCCTTACTAGCTGTCCAAGTAAGTATGCGGGAGATCGAAATTACCAACCCTTGTAGCTATATCAGTGTTGATTGTAGAGCAACACTCATACAATCATATTTTCATAGACAGTGTAAAACCTCGAATTACATAAAAATTCACATAAGCGTTGAGCCTGTGCCTAACAGACTGAAGCAATTGTGTATAAGCTTCGATACCCCATGCGAATTCACGCACTGCCTCGAATATACCAAGTAGAACCTAAAATGGTCTATCATACCAAATTTATCTTTTTCTGAAAGACAGAAGAAAAATTCTATCAGATAGAGAATACATAGATTGATTGCATCCTCATCACTCACCCAACTACAACTGGTTACAATTTGTTTCAAGTATGACTTCTAAACTTTTTCCTTGTTCGAAAATAGCTCATTATTTTACTGTCATACTTAGTTGTGTAACCAAAGTCCATCACTTCTATAAAATATCTAAGGCCAGTGATTAGGGCAAACTCTTCCAACCCAAAGTTCAGTCGTTCACCCTTTATCTCTGTTGTAAAATAGTCAGAACCAGATGCGTCCAATTCATACTTCATGAGAAGGTGATTGCCTGATTTTGAATACATATTTTGGAAAAGGAAAGAAAATGCCCAAAACATGTCTTCTTAAATAACTTTAACCCATTTCAGACAATAACACCTTGATTTGGCTAGGAATAGTTGTCACGACCCAAATTCCCAAACCACGGGATCGTGATGGTGCCTAACACAATACTTTCTAGGCAAGCCGATGTTAGAAGTTTACCAACCATTTCCTTTTAAAGTTACTTAAACATAATAGAAAAATTTAAAGCTGAATACCAACAAAGCTAAATTCTTAAGACGAACCACGAACTAAATAGATAACTATAAAATTAACCCAGGGTCTGGTGTCATAATTCATGAACTACTAAAAATACTACAAATAATAGGCTGAAAGAAATAATGTAACTGTTTCGAATATAATAAAAATAGTATCTAAAGAACTAAGAGAAGACTCCAGGAATCTGCGGACGCCGGCAGATCTACCTCATATCTCCGAACGAAGAATGCGGGCTACTAAAAATCTCCTAACGTTGGCCGGTACCTGGACTTGCACAAAATAGTGCAGAGTGTAGTATCAGTACAACCGACCCCATGTACTGAGTAAATGCCGAGACTAACCTCGACGAAGTAGTGACGAGGATACGACGGAGCATTAACTACATAACCTGTAAACAACATATATAATAAAGCAAAAAAGAAATAATAACAATAATAAACTCGATAACCAATAACTTGCAACAATAAACAAAAACAACTCGGATAACTCTTTTCAAATATCAACTATAATCAACTCTTCAAAATTTTCCAACTTTCAATTTAAATCATAATAAAAATCAGAGTATGAAAACCTTTTTAATAAAATCGGAATTTTTCAAATCCTTATTTTCGAAAATCAGTAAAACATAAATATTCACCCTTATCGCTCCTTGTTGTGGCGCACAACCCGCTCCCACCTGTCCACCCTTATTGCTCATCCCTATATATATATATCACCCTTATTTCTCCTGTTGCGGTGTGCAACCCGATCCCACCTGTCCACCCTCATCACTCCTTGTTGCGGTGTGCAATCCGCTCCCACCAGACATATCATATCAGTTTATTTATAAAAAATTTCACAATTCAGGCCAAGCCTTTCACAATATTTTTGTATATCAACAATTATAAACAGAAGCTGTAAAACTCATAAACTTCATCAATTATCATTTCATACGAAGTCAATCGTAATGTATATACATATCGTAACACTGACAACTAGCTCAATCCTTATGTAACACAACAAAACCAAGAACAACCAACACTTCCGAGTTACTTGAAGCAATGCTTAACAATGAATCAATGAACTCAAATAGACATATAAACCTCAATGATCATGAAACAATTAAGTCTAGAAGCAAGAAATTGGAAACCACGGAAGGGATCATGTTTAACAGATAATTTGGTGGTGCATAAATACTCGTCACCTCACCTATATACCACACACATACAAATTCACATAACATTTAAGTTGGGGATTCCTATTCCCTCAAGTCAAGGTTAAACCAAGCACTTACCTCAAATTTGCAGGCCACTCACTACTCAATTATCGCTTTTCCTTTCGAATTTACCTCTAAACCGCTCGAATCTAATCATAATCAGTTAATATCATTAATTTATGCTAAAGGAACTAACTTTACTGAAAAATTATAATTTTCCTAAGCTTTCTTAAAAAAAGGTTAAAACCCGATCTCGGCCCGTTTGGTCCCAACTCGGGGTTTGGACCAAATTACGTTCACCCATTCACCCCAGCCCGAATGTGCAATTAATTTCGAAATCCGACCTCAATTCGAGGTCAAAATCTCATTTTTACAAAATTGCTTAATTCTACCCAAATCCCCAATTTTTACCATGAAAATTCTTAATTTTGGATTGAAAAGTGATGAAAATCATTGGGTAATCGAAATAGTAGAGTTTAGAATTGATTACCAACACTTTGGGGATGAACTTTGGTGAAGAAAATCGTCTTTAGGGTTGGTAGTTCAAAAATTAGTGAAAGAAAGGGTTATGTCTGTGTTTAACAGTGTTAAAATATGACTGGGCAGGCCTTCATCGCGTTCGCGTGGGCCTGCCCGCGTTTACATAGAGTCAAGCCTGTTGGCCTTCGCGTTCGCGGTCACTGGGCCGCGTTCACACAGAGGAAAGTCAGTTTCCCCTCCCCCAAGCCCGTTACACCACGCGTTCGCGTGGACCCGACTGCGTTTGCGTAGGGTCTCCCCCAACCCATCGCGTTCGCATCCCTGGTCACGCGTTCGCATAGAACAAAACACCCCCAGCTAAATTACTCTACGCATTCGCGATTGGGGTAACACGAACGCAATGAACAAAATATCAGTGCACCAGAACAACAATTACAACAACATTGTATAAGTTTGAAACATCCTGTGGCCTATCCGAAACTCACTCGAGCCCTCTAAATCAAAACTCATCATTTTTCTCAAGTACACTTAAGTTTTACTATTTCTCAACCGGACGTCCGAATCACGTCAAATCAACTCTGATTATTACCAAATCTCACAGATAGGATGTAAACATCATAACAAATCTGTATCTAGCTCCGAAACCAAAATACGGATCTGATACTGTAACGACCCTGCCGGTCGTTCCGAGAATTTATCCCTGTTTCCCCCATTTCTGCTTCATTTTATGTGTGTTGGGTCGGTTGGTTCAGGTTAAGAATGGTCATGGTGAGCATTGAGGCAATTAGTCTCTCAAGGTAGCCTAATAGTTGAGAAGTTTGAGAGTTTACTTATTGGTGAACGACCTCGGAATGCGGATTTTATGGCTCGTATAGCTTCGTTAGGTGATTTGGGACTTAGGAGTGTGTTTAGAATATTTTTGTGATGTCCGGTGTAGAATTAGGCTTGAATTGGCGGAAGTTAGTTTTTGGCAATTTCCGGTCGGCAGTGGAAAATAGGCTATCGGGGTTGGAATGGAATTCCGGAAGTTGGAACAGTTTCGTAATGTCATTTTGGATATGTCTGCAAAATTTGAGGTTAATCGGAGGCGTTTTGGTTGGTTTCGACGTAGTTGGCGAAACTTGGAAGTTTCAAAGTTCTTAGGCTTGAATTTGATGTAAATTTGGTGTTCTCATGTTGTTTTTGGTGTTTCGAAGGCTTGACTAAGTTTGAATGATGTTATGGGATATGTTGGTATGTTTGGTTGAGGCCCCGAGGGCCTCGAGTGTGTTTCGGATGGTTAACGGACCAACTTTTGGCTTGAATTCTGGGCAGATTGCTGCTGGTGTAGGGTTCTGGTTTCCTTCTACGCGATCGCGTGAGTATGTTTGCGATCGCGTAGGGTTAATTGGTGAGGCAGGATTTTTGTTAATCGCGGTCACGTGGAATGGTTTGCGATCGCGTGAGTATGAGTGTTTGGTCAGTGCGATCGTGGTCTTGTTTGCGATAGCGTAGAGTTAAAGGGGAGCGTGGGTGAGTTGAGATTTGTTCATCGCGATCGTGTGGAATGGTTTGCGATCGCGTGGGTTTAAGTATTGATGAATCGCGATCGCGTGAGGTTGTCTGCGATCGCGTAAGGTAAATTGATGGGGCAGCAAGCTTGTTCTTTGCGATCGCGTGCCAAAGTTTGCGATCGCAGTGAATGAATTATTTTAGTTGGGCATAATGTTTAAAAGGCCGGAAATGCGAATTCGGTTGTTATTTTCTCCATTGTTGCATGCGGACTTGAGAGCTTTTGAAAGAGAATTGAAAGATAATCAGGGAAATCATCTGGAGGTAAGAATTTCAACTTCTTAACACGTTTCTATGTCAATTCTTAAGTGATTAAACCACAAAAATTATGGAAATTTTGCCAAAGTTAGGGAAGAAGGGTGCATGAAAAATTTATTTTTCTTTTGAGGATTTGAGTGGGAAATTGTGGTCTGATTTTAGTTTTCTTGGTATGCATAGAATCGTAGGAGGACGAGGATTCTAAGGATGTAAAAATTATTGAATTCCGAGATGTGGGCCCAGGGCTCGGGTTTTGCCAAATTTCGAGATTTTTGATTAAATTCATAATTTTTGATTGGGTTGTGTTCCTTGAGTATATTGATTATGCTAACTGGTTTCAGCTAGATTCGGAGCAATCGTGAGCTAATTTGAGGGGCAAAGGCATAGCAGACTAGTGTTGTGGCCCGGTAGAGGTAAGTAATGGTCTTAAATCTTGTCTTGAGGGTATGGAACCCTGGACTGCATTATTTTCTCACTGAATATAGAATGGCACACATGTCGGATGAAGAATATGTGGCGCGTACTGATTTTTGGATTGGACTATGTCCTCTCCGCGGCAACTAATGAGTTGCATATTTACTCAAAATCTTATGTTAAATTATGTTCTAAAGATTTGTGAAATATTTGGGCTGTAAGCCGTGTTTGGGGCCTCGTGCCGATCTGTTTAGACCCCTTTGAGGGCGTTGTACGCTGTTTTCCTCACTACCTGTTGATGATTTTACTCAACATCATTGTGCATACTGTTTTATTTGAAACTCAACCTGATTTACACTACATGAGCATTAAAATAATGTTTTCGGTTCGAGTACCCCGTTCTATTACTTCGCCCGAGGGGCTTTTCAAGTGGTTCCACCGAGTGTGGCCGAGGGCCAAGAGTGATGGTGAGGTGCTGAGTGATATTAGCGCTTGAGCTGAAGGAGACCTTCCGGAGTCTGTACAAACCCCTAGTGAGCGCACCGAGTGTGAGTGATTGGGAGGCATGAGTGGTTGAGAGGTGCTGAGTGATTATGAGGTGCTGAGGGATTGTGAGGCATGCCCGAGGGGATGATTATGAAACATGTTTTTTCCCGAGGGGCTACTTATGATTTTACTACATTCATTTGCATACCAAATCCTTGTTTTAGAGTTGTTAAAAATGTGCACTGTTTTAAGGACTTTTGTGAAGTTGATTTCTAAGGCATGACGATTTCGTATATCTATGTATAATATTGGAAAGTAAGGCTGTGTATATTATGACTTAATGACATTTATTTTTATGTGATTACTTGCTACTTAGACTTGATTTATTTCCATTACTACTGAGTTGGCGTACTTACATTACTCCCTGCACCTCTGTGTGCAGATTTAGGAGCAGATATCGAGCGTTAGCTTTTATATATATATATATATCGCAGCGGAGCCGGATCGTGGGGATATAGAGGTAGATGCTCAGCATTCGCAGCATCTCTGCTTTCCCTTCCTGTTGTATTTAGGTTTGATTCAGAGTTTTGTATCATAACACTTTATTTTGGCTTATTTCACTAGATGCTCATGACATGTTGGCTACGGGTTTTGGGGATGGCAGTACTGTATATAAAATTTGCCTATTATATTAAGAACTTTCTGTATATTGTTATGAATTGCTCGAAACTTAAATGGGATTTTCAAAAGGAAATGTGAACACGCGATAGTCGGCTAGCCTAGTTCCACGATAGGCGCCATCACGACCGGTTAGGATTTGGGGTCATGACAGTTTGGTATCAAAGCCCTAGGTTATATAGGACTCGACGGTCATGAGCAGGTTTAGTAGAGTCTTGTGGATCGGTATGGAGACGTCTGTACTTATCTTCGAGAGGCTCGGAACCCTTAGGAAAATCTCACATTTTTAAAATTCTTGTCGTGCGAATCCATTGTATTCAGACAAGAGCGTAACTCTTGAATTCCTTCCATGTCCTCGAACGCGCACGAGGGCGCTTGGTATCAGTTGTGCATTGACGGCTTGTGGCTTCCATGGATGAGATGTGATTTTGGCATGTTGGTAATGGGCCAGTCTGGAGGACTTGAGGCCGGATTCATTCTGTGGCTTGATTGCTGAGATTTTCATTGTGTGGGAACATGTAATTGGGGACTTGTATGTCCGTTCGTGTTCTAATTAATGAGAAATTGGTGACTAGATGCCTATGTGGTGGGTGTGAGTTGATCGTTAGATGTGTTCAGACTGTGAAATGTGTCGAAAGGGCTGGCTGGAAATGTGGTAAGATTTATGGAGTGTTTGATTTCTGTCTCGATTTGGTATATGGCCATGAGTTGTGAGTATGTTAGAAGACCTCTCATTTTGTGTAGTTGTGGAGAGAAGAGGATTTTTCTGTTGGGTTATGAGTCCCTGGTGATGTCTTTTGAGCTGATCATTTGCCCCAGTAACGTTCATGTAATTGATTGACGGTGTATTCCAGCCGTATTAGCACTCCTTGCTATTGTATTCATTGATGGCGTCCTGGCATATTCGCGTAAGCCAGGAGTAGCATACTCAGTATCTGAGGATGGCATTATAAGGATTCAGGGAGGAAGGACTCTATGGCAATTCTCCGAGTGTGAATCTTGGTTTGGTTCAGTAGCATTCTTGGGACACGTGGTGTCCATTGAGGGTATCCATGTGGTCATTCATGTGTGGGTAGAGCTTCCAGAAGCTCGAGATTTCTGTGACCACCTCTCCAGTGTTAGTTCTGCCATCAGCTTCCGGTTTTTACCGCATATTGTGGTGCCTCGAGGGTAGGCGTTGGTTGTGTTCAGATGCAGGAATGTGTAGTGATTGCGTGATAGTTCTGGTCTTTAGAATTGTATGGAGAGATAGAAATTGAGGCTAAGAGAGCAGGGGTATCTCATGTGGGTTTTCCCAGGGCGTATGGTTCCTATGCAGTTCTGTAATAAGTTCTCTTCTACCAGTAAAGGATATATGTTGTGATTTGAGTTTAGATCGCTTGAGGAAGTTGGCATGACTATTGAGATGGTGGATGTGAGATTGGAAATTGATTTGAGTGTTAGATGGTTTGGGTCATATAAGCTTATGGAGGATTTAGTCGAATCCCACCACAACATGGTGGCAGTGTTAAAGTGTGGGCATAGTCTTGTTTGTCTTGATCCTTGGCTTTGAGCCAAGTAGGGGAGTTCGTTATTGATAAGTTGATTACATGATTATGTGTGGTATCGATTTCAGTTCGAGGTATACTGGTAAATCAGTTATGACCTGCAAGCATGGGGTCTGGGAATGTCACGAGTAAGGGAAATTTCTTCGATATAGGTTGTAATGTACTCTATTGGGTAATTGGGTTCTATTGAATGATTTAGTGGAAATTGTAAAAGGTTTAGTGTGTGAAGTGTATGAATTTGTTCATGGCTTCAAGTGAGTGGATTACTTTCCTAGTATGTCAGTGTGCAAACGGGTCAGGTCGACTTTGTATAATTGGTCAGTGTGATTGAGATTTACATTAGAGGATGTCAAGACTTGTGGTATTCTACATATCGGTATCAGGAAGGTGAAGGTAATGGCTTTAGATTCGCAGGAAGTCTCTTCAGGGTAATTTTTTCTAATATGCTGCATTTGGGGATGATCGAGGGAGTATTTAGTCGCTTATGAACCTTAGACGGTACGGTTTTGTGCTTGGGTCGCGTGTGGTGAGTCTGGGTTGCAAATTTGTGGTATTACGGCAGGAAGAAGCATAAAAGGTAAGTCAGAAGAAACTTGGGTAAATAGGTCAACTTGGTAGAGGTCGGATCGTTATGGTGAGGGATACTAGTAGTTCTTTGGGTGTTCATAAGGTGACGAGCTTTTCAGGTGTTTCTTAGCAATGCTCTTCGATTGTTGGTGGCATGTATAGTTTGGTTGAGTTAGAAGAGTTCATCTCTGATGTGTTGGTGTTGCGCAAATGGGATTTCGGATAGAACCTGGTGGTTTCTATCGCGGTCAAAGTTGCATATTTTCTTGTGGCGTATAATGAGTTGTTTCTAAATGGGATTCAAATGGAAATTCTTAGCTAGTTGGGTACGTAGTTGCTTGTAGCTTAGAAGGGACCATGGAGTTCCTATATTTTTCCTAGGTTGGCATAGCGTGTGCGGTATGTTGGGTGGAGTTCAGATTTGCATATATGAGGTCACAGTTCGGTTCTGGAAGGAAGGCCATGAACTCTTAATCAGCATGGGCAATTTCAGATGACTAGGTACATGATATCACTAATTGGTACGACGTGATGAGGGTATATATATTTCGAAAAGAGTAATGTGTTTGAGTTAAGGGTACTTCATTGGTATCGCAGCGCCCTATTGTTGGATCGACTGTTAATATTCAAGGTTGCTTGGTAAACGGAAGGATGATAGGAGTATCCCTCGTGGAATGTGTGAGTATTTGGGATGTGTTATGTATTCGAGCGGTGGAGTTGTTATCAGATATGGTAATCTTCATGGACTTCGAGACTAGGAGTTCTCATAAACAGGATATTTGTGGAAGTGAACTGTGAAGATGCGAGCTGAGCTAGTCAGATGTTAGTATGTACAATGATTCTGTCATTATGAACTTTTCGGTAAGTTATCTACCTGTTGCGGGTGATCAGATTTAATTTAGGGTCACTGGTAGGCTAATATAGGTGCGTGTTCTGCACCGGGTCGGAATTGTTGGCTCCGAATTTCTATTATTGAGGAAGGTACCATTCGATTGTGATTGATTTGTTCATGTTCAGGAGTGATCTATGAGTTACCCTTCGGTGTTGCGAGGAGTGGTGATTATTGGTCATATTCACGTATGGTGTGGTTCTAATTGGGCTTTATAGCTAGATTGAGTAAGGTAAGTAATTGGGTGTTGCGGGATTGAGGCATGTTGGTTATATACCTTCTGTTTCGGGTGGCATGGTATCGTCCGGTTTCCCCCGTGGTTATGGCAATGCACTTTGAGTACCTGATGGCAAATTTTGAATGGTTATTGATTTTTGGGCAAGGTGTCTTGAAATATTCCAAGTGGACCAACGGTTGGATGAGATCGCGCAGTGTAGCGGAAGTTATGTAGGGGTATAATCTTTGGTATCGAATTCATGTGTTTTTTTATTTTTACGGTGTGTGCCAGGCTGTTGGTATGACATGGTGATGGTAATTGTTACTGGAAGGATAGTCCTCTCATGTGGATCTTTCATGTAATTTGATTTCATTGGGGAATTGTTGATAAGTGCACGAGTTGCACAGGTTTTGGCTTCAAATTGTATTGAGGTGTCATGTCTTCAGGGTGGTTATGATGGATGAGAAGAGGCCTTTGGTCCTAGAGTGAACATTTTCCGAATTTTCTATAGCATAACTGAAAGGATAATATCGCGAGTCGGCTTAGAAATCTGCTATGATTCCTGTTCGGGAAAGGGGAGCTTCATGTCTGACTGATCAGACGAATGGTTGTTAGTTCTATGTGCTTCTTTCATTTCGACAGTGTATGGAAGTGTTAGAACGAGGCATTTCTTGATAAGAGGTGGTGTACCGGGATTGGGTTGTTCTGAGCAGTTATTGTGGTTAAAGAGTTATTGCTATGAGTGTTTGAGTAACGCGATGTATTATGTGATTTCATCTGGGGTACGTATGTGGCTTGATTCTGCATGTTCCGACTTGTTTAGTTTATAGTAATGGAAATTTTGATCTTGTATATTATTTCAGAAGCGGGAATTTGGTTCTAAGGTTTATGGGCCAGGATTTGGATTTCAAAATTTCAACGATATTGTGCTATTGGACCTATATGAGATAGGGTGACGTGGGATCACCCCCGAATATGTGCATGGTACGCTATGTAACAGTTTGATAGTGTTGGAGAAACAACTATTGGCACGTTCGAGGACGAACGTATGTTTAAGTGGGGGAGGATGTAACAACCCGACCAGTCGTTTCGAGAATTTAGCCCCGTTTCCCCCGTTTCTGCTTCATTTTATGTGTGTTGGGTCGGTTGGTTCAGGCTCAGAGTGGTCATGGTGAGCATTGAGGCAATTAGTCTCTCAAGGTAGCCTAATAGTTGAGAAGTCAACTGAGAGTTGACTTATTGGTGAACGACCTCGGAATGCGGATTTTATGGCTCGTATAGCTTTGTTAGGTGATTTGGGACTTAGGAGTGTGTTCAGAATATTTTTGTGATGTCCGGTGTAGAATAAGGCTTGAATTGGCGGAAGTTAGTTTTTGGCAATTTCCGGTCGGCAGTGGAATAGGCTATCGGGGTCGGAATGGAATTTCGGAAGTTGGAACAGTTTCATAATGTCATTTTGGATATGTCTGCAAAATTTGAGGTTAATCGGAGGTGTTTTGGTTGGTTTCGACGTAGTTGGCGAAATTTAGAAGTTTCAAAGTTCTTAGGCTTGAATTTGATGTAAATTTGGTGTTCTCGCGTTGTTTTTGGTGTTTCGAAGGCTCGACTAAGTTTGAATGATGTTATGGGATATGTTGGTATGTTTGGTTGAGGCCCCGAGGGCCTCGGGTGTGTTTCAGATGGTTAACGGACCAACTTTTGGCTTGAATTTTGGGTAGATTGCTGTTGGTGTAGGGTTTTGGTTTCCTTCTACGCGATCACGTGAAGATGTTTATGATCGCGTAGGGTTAATTGGTGAGGCAGGATTTTTGTTAATCGCGATCGCGTAGAATGGTTTGCGATCGCGTGAGTATGAGTGTTTGGTCAGTGCGATCGCGTGGTCTTCATTGCGATCGCGAGAGTTAAAGGGGCGCGTGGGTGAGTTGAGCTTTGTTCATCGCGATCGCGTGGAATGGTTTGCGATCGTGTGGGTATAAGTCTTGATGAATCGCGATCGCGTAAGGTAAATTGATGGGGCAACAAGTTTTTTCTTCGCGATCGCGAGCCAAAGTTTGCGATCGCAGTGAAGGAATTATTTTAGTTGGGCAGAATGCTTAAAAGGCCGGAAGTGCGAATTCGGTTGTTATTTTCTCCATTGTTGCATGCGGACTTGAGAGATTTTGAAAGAGAATTGAAGGGGAATCAAGGAAAATCATCTGGAGGTAATAATTTCAACTTCTTAACACGTTTCTATGTCAATTCTTAAGTGATTAAACCACAAAAATTCTGGAAATTTAGCTAAAGTTGGGGAAGAAGGGTGCATGGAAAATTTATTTTTCTTTTGAGAATTTGAGTAGGAAATTGTGGTCCGATTTAGTGTTCTTGGTATGCGTAGAATCGTGGGAGGACGAGGATTCTAAGGATGTAAAAATTATTGAATTCTGAGATGTGGGCCCGGGGCTCGGGTTTGGCCGAATTTCAAGATTTTTGATTAAATTGATAATTTTTTATTAGGTTGTGTTCCTTGAGTATAGCGGACTAGTGTTGTGGCCCGGTAGAGGTAAGTAATGGTCTTAAATCTTGTCCTGAGGGTATGGAACCCCGTACTGCATTATTTTCTCATTGAATTTGGAATGGCGCACATGTTGGATGACGAATATGTGGCGCGTACTGATTTTTGGATTGGACTAGGTCCTCTCCGCGGCAACTAATGAGTTGCATATTTACTCAAAATCTTATGTTCTAAAGCTTTGTGAAATATTTGGGCTGTAAGCCCTGTTTGGGGCCTCGTGCCGATCTGTTTAGACCCCTTTGAGGGCGTTTTACTGTTGTTTTCCTCACTACCTGTTGATGATTTTACTCAGCATCATTGTGCATACTGTTTTATTTGAAACTCAACCTGATTTACACTACATTAGCATTAAAATAATGTTTTCGGGTCGAGTACCCCGTTCTATTACTTCGCCCGAGGGGCTTTTCGAGTGGTTCCACCGAGTGTGGCGAAGGGCCAAGAGTGATAGTGAGGTGCTGAGTGATATTAGCGCTTGGGCTGAAGGAGACCCTCCGGAGTCCGTACACACCCCAAGTGAGCGCACCGAGTGCGAGTGATTGTGAGGCATGAGTGGTTGTGAGGTGCTGAGTGATTGTGAGGTGCTGAGGGATTGTGAGGCATGCTCGAGGGGCTGATTATGAAACATGTTTTTGCCCAAGGGGCTACTTATGATTTTACTACATTCATTTGCATACCAAATCCTTGTTTTAGAGTTGTTAAAAATGTGCATTGTTTTAAGGACTTTTGTGAAGTTGATTTCTAAGGCATGACGATTTCGTATATCTATGTATACTATTGGAAAGTAAGGATGTGTGTCACACCTCCTTTTTCACCTACCCCCGAATTAATGAAGGGGTAATAAGGGAGTTTTTCTACTTTAAGTGACATTATTCGGATTCGGGATTTATTTATTTATTTCAGAGTCTCCACTTGGTTTTTGACGATGTNATTTTGACTCTGTTTTAATTTGTCTGCGACCAGAAATCCGAGTAAGGAATTCTGTTAACCCGGGAGAAGGTGTTAGGCATTCCCGAGTTCCGTGGTTCTAGCACGGTCTCTTAACTATTAATATTTGGCCTAATTATCTGATTATTTATATGTTTTAAACCTATTGTGATTTTAGCCTTTTTCATTTTTTGGAAGCTTTTATGGATTTATCTTGAAACAAGTCACGATGGCGTGCACTTGTTTGTTTTTGGACACATTATAACTGCGCCACATGAAATGCACCCGCAATTACAACATGTGATTTTTATTAAAGTATGAAGTTGAAGAGGGGGACATAAGTTGTCGCACCCGAGTGTAGATTAAGGTAATTTGAGGTAATACTCGATTTTTGTTTAATTTCAAACTAAAATTATTCGTTCTACCTAAGAATTGCCTAAAATAATGTCCAATAGCCTAAAGATAACATGTTTCGGGCTATGGCCATATTTTAGCCCCAAATTATTTCAACTCTTTTGGCCAATCCTAATTGTGTCTAATTAACAAGAAGGGATACATATAGTTTGAACTAACATCACTAGGGATAAGCATAGTAATAACGTTTGCACAAAATATAACCGGAATCTGCGTTTTAGTGTTATTTTCAGTCATCAGTTTTTGAAAAAAAAATTACACTCATATACATTCAAAGATTTGCCAAATTGTATACAAGTAAATTACCAGATTTTCAAGGATACAGATTGTCAAAAGTGAATACTTGGTGTTTGAATTTTGTAGTCTAGGCCTAATCTATAGTTTCTTTTATCAGTCTGAATATGAGCATGTGTCACTGGAATTGAAATTCTTTTGTAAAAAATATGTTGCATACGTTGATTTCAGAGAGTTTACTAGGTGCGAAATGAATTAGGCATGATTAAACTCTACCTTACATCGATGGTAACTATAATCGTGATAGCCTTTTTTCAAATCAGCGTGTTTATAAAAATCCTATACATGCCAGCTTAGATATATACTCAACTTCCTACTGTTGTCATGCTACTTTAGAGACAGGGATTGGATTATAAATTCACTAATAAAAATAGCCTACTTTTCAGAGAGAAAAAAAACAAACACGAATAGTAAGCAGAATTTAAATATATACAGTCCAGTCTTTAATTACAATTAATTACAACTTCGACTGCTACTGTCAACATGCATTTTTGAAAGGCAGAAAAATTTAAAATGACAAGTCTAACTAAATTATCTGTCTTGGATCCTTTCAAAGCCATGCGTTCGAGATTTCATTTGTAATCTGTAGAACACCTCAATTAGATGAGTGTGTTATGCACCCATTGGACTAAACAGGACTATGATAGGAAGTCGAGTTTAAATCGGATGATGCTTATACTAAGCTAAAAAAATAGAACTACTCGTGTATTCTTTAATGCGGATTATAAGTCCAAAATCTACTATTTGGGTAGTAGTAATCAATAGATTTTCAAACATTTATAGGACGAATCATATCATGAAGGAGGTTGGGCTCATCCTTTATGATGTTTTTACACCACTTTTACCAGAACAGGTTCTGGCCTCTTATAGGTCGAATCTGACCATAAAAGATGGGTCAGATTCATCTCTATAGAGGTCTTATTCAACTCATAATTGTGCCATATCTTTAATTTTTTAGGCATTTTTAGAGTATGAATCTGACCACTTGAAGGGTTCAAATTCAATATTCTACAGCCTTTGTCGATTGTTCACTTCGTACCTTTAAGGGTGATAGCCTACTGTGTAAGCACTTAACATGGGGTGAATTTGACTATCAACAAGTCAAATTCATCTACCCTAGTGTTGATACTAACATAATTCTAAACTATATTGGGACTTTGATTATTTAGGCATTTTTAGAGAATGAACCTGGACATTTAAAGAGTCCAGATTCCTTATTCTAAGGACCTTTTCGATTACCTATTTTATACCCTTAAGAGGGTGATTTTCAGCAACTAAGCCATTGTTTATGCACTATTATGGGATGAATTTGACCATTACAAGGTCGAATTCATCTACCCTTGTGCAAATTATCTTAATAATAGATTAAAGCAAACACAAAACCAATATCTAACTTATTTTAACTACACAAACTCAAAGAATTCTGAAATCAATAAGACTTAATCACAACTAAATAGAATGATTCCAAGGATTCAGGCATTTCATAGACAACACTCATTCAAATTCATTTACCAGCATATTAACCAATCCCATTTTAGATTTTTCATACCAAAAACAAAGGAAAAGGAGATTCAGCTAGAGAAGAAGGATTTAAACAACAAAGAAAAAGAACAAATCAGATTTGATTATTTCAATAAAGTTAAGCTGTTACATACCTTGTTTTAAGAGAAAAGTAACAGAAAATTCTGACCAAAAAAAGGTCAGGCCAAGAGAAAATTCAGCTAGAAGAGAGAGAGTAATAAGGCAACAAACAAACAACAACCTCAAACCAACACAACTCCCAAAATAAACCCAGGTGAGTTTGAAAAATCAGAAACTGAAGGAGAAACAAGGCTGAAAACCCAAGTAGATTCTTGATGAACTTTCGAAGAGAAATAAGATTTTTGTTCTACTAATATCTTTTGAAATCTTCTCATGAATAGGAAACTACTCTCAATTTTCTGTGTTTTCCAAAATGTTTTTAGTAGCTAACTCAGTGTAAAAGAGGGTCAAATAGAATGTCAAAAAAAAGATCCTTCTAGTATGGAAAATGGGTATATTTATAAGGGACTTGGGGATGGGATATATCTAGCATATTCCCTGTCTAATGATCTGAAATAGTGCATAGGGCAGTTGTCACCCTTATCCTTTGGGACAGCTTCCCCTATTCCAGAAATTTCCAGCCATTATAATGACCCTAATACCCTTAAGAAATCTGATTTCAAAAGTCTAGAAGGTTCTTGGGTTGTTACACCCAAGATTCCCTCACCTAGGATTCCTAATATACCCCTTGAAATCCCTGAAATTACCATTAGGTAATCAGGGTTAAACTTGCTTGGGTTATTATTAGCCCTATTGAATTAATCCTAGTTAGCTCACTTTAGTTAACTAATGGTTATCCTCAACTAGAATTAGGTTAGTTAGTTAAAGGTTAGTTGATTGATTAAAATTAGTTATGTTATTAGGTTTGGTTATTTATCCTACACTATGGTTTATTTCAGTTTTCAACTTAAGTCTAAATGGGATCAACTTTCCTTTAAGTACCCAAAAATCATGATTCTACTAACTAACCCATAGTCATTTGGTCAATTAGCTTAGGTAAACAAAAATCAGAATTTACTTTCAACCAAGCAAAAGCAATGGTGAAACTCTAATTAATAGTAGTTAATTTAGCTATTTATGCAATTAGACATGCAATCATCAGGTAACATACCTTATGGTAACACTTTGAAACGGTGTTTTACTTTGATAATTAAGGAGAGGCAGTCAATCATAAGAGAGAAAATCAAAAGCAGGAATCAAATAACGTGTGATTAGGAAAGGCGAGTTCATGGAATCTTTCAAGAATTTCACACGGAAAATATACCTATACCAACAAGTTCAGATTCGATCGGCTAGGGCAAATTAAGCATGACTAATATAACATATATTCATAGCTTGAACTAATATTAAGCCCTATGCTAAGTTACTCAATTACCTAAGGGTGGTTCAATTGGTCTAAACATAATCAATTAACGGGTCAATGAAAGAGAATCACACACACACATGATTACTAAAAGAACCTATATTAATCACAAAGAAACACGACTAAACAGGCACGAGTAGTAATATAACAAAAAACAAAACTATTATAAAACAGTGATGATTATACAACCATATTCATAATTTCAGTAAAAACGAGATAAAAAATAATAACAAAGGAAGAAGCAAATAGAAGAAGAAAAAAAAGGTGGGGAAAATACCCATTTGATGGGTTTGGCCGGAAAAAGGAAGTTGCCGGACCTTGGTGGGGTTTGAATAGAATCAAACCTACCTGAATCACTTGCTCTTGTGGAGAGAAAGTGACTCACGTAAGTCTGAGCCTTTGATTCCCTTTCAATCGATGAGGGAGTGAACTCTAGGGTTTCAGTGTTTTTTCAGATCTGAAATTGCTCTATTTCGGGTGAGTTTTTGGGGAAACTGATGGTGGGATGTGGTTGAGGATGAAGAGAGGATCATCTGGTAAGAATTTGATGGTATTTGGCTGAGCACCGGTGGCCGGAAGGCGGTGGGATCCTGGGGCGGCTAGGATTTCTTTAGAGAGAATAGAGAGAGAGAGACGGACGAAGGGGAGGGGGGGGGGG